>OZJO01027638.1:0-11564 GCA_900406225.1 Acrobeloides nanus | reverse complement strand
GCTTCGGGAATGCGCGCAATCGATTTTTCGCCTAGAAATTACTCTAAAAAGTCGGTTTTTAGAAGAAAATCGGAAAAAAAATTTTCGCGTCGAAACTCAGTTTTACCCTGATTTTCAGGGTCAAGCTTAATTTTTCATGCTTCGAAAATGCGCGCAATTGATTTTTCGCCTAGAAATTACCCTAAAAAGTCGGTTTTCAGAAAAAAATCGGAAAAAATTTTTTTTCGATTTTTCGAGAATACGCCATAAATGTTACACCCCCTTTAAGATCAAAAAATAGTCAAAAAAGATGTTTATGTAAAGAAAATCGTGATCTATCCAAACAAACTGTAGTCATGTTTAGGAGTGGTAAAAAACGATCTAAAAGTCATACGTCAAATAGTTTACCAGAAAATCGCGCTAATCTATCTTACAAAATTTGTATGAGATCATGAAATCGATCCTTATTATTGTAATATTTGGTGCTACCTTCTTCATTAAATCAACAGATTGTAAAACTAGCTTGAGCGAAAAAGTTTGTTCGTCTTTTAAAAACTATATTATATTTTTTTAGGAAATCGATGATCTCGAAAGACAATTTCTTCGAATAGAAGAAATTTCAAAATGTTCGGGATTAAATTCAATGAAGAAAATAGACAGTTTTAACTCGATTTTATTGAAACTTCCAAAAGAAATTCTCGAAGAAATACCACTAGATGAAGCTTTTGAAAATCTGTCAAAAGAAAACCAAGCCAAAGCTCGAACTATAATAACCAATAACAGGCTTAAACCGGAAGCTAAAAAAGCGGCATTACGAAATTTGATGAGAATTCTCCCGGTTGATCAAGCTGTAGACATAGCCCCAATTATTAGCAAACAGTCTTGGTTTGGCGGCGCGAGTGAAAACCCACTTAGTATTGGTAATATGAGAAAATTTTGGTGGAAGAAAATTGTGAATTGGCTTAGAAACGGAAAGAAAGGTTAAATCGATTTTATTTATGTTAATTGTTTAAGCTTGTTCTTATGAATTAATGTGTTTTGATCAAAATAAAGCAAAAATTTTTTCATTAGAATAGATTTTCAAATTCTTATGGGTGCGTTCAAGTGTGTTGAAAAAGTGGCTATGAAGGTCGGTTAGTCAGTCGTTTAAAATTTTCCTGCGAAATCGACCTTCATAGCCGAGTGGTATGGCTCTCCCTTTTTGCTCATAAAGGGGTGGGTTCAAATCCCAGCCCGGGCGAAAACTTTTTGCCCAAAGTCAAGATTTTCAAAAATAAAAAAGCATACATAAAATAGACAAATTAGCTCGTTATTTTCCAAGTCGGAAATTCAGAATACTTTTCCAGAAAAAGCTATGTCAAAATAAAATAGGTAGGTTTCATCTGAAACACCCTGTACTTTTGAATAATACTCGGATCAAATATAGAATCAAAAGCTTCTTCTTCGGGTTTGAAAGTAACTTGTGAAACTGGCTCAGGTTAAAAGGTGAAACTTTTCAATGAAGATTGGATTTTTTTTCAATGAAGATTGGAGGCGTTCCAGTCCAACCATCTTCAGAATAATTAATATCTTTGCAAATTATATTAGTTTCATGAGTTTTATCATTTACGAAAAGACCATCCAACGTTTATTACAACAGCAAACCATCGAGATTTGAGTTCACCATATTGGTGAAACTCATATTCACGCAATAATCGAATTTCTGGAAGTTTATTACGATGACATTTAACATTTCATCACATTCGACGTATCCAATATCTGAAAATTTTCATATTGAGTCGATGTGTTGGTGTAAAATGGAATTTAAAAATGAAAGCTAAATAAATAAGGATTGTTTAAGTTGAAAATTGTTTCGAGCCGAAAAGTAAGTAAAAAGTATGATCTGTATTACTTGGGGTAATACAGATCATACTTTTGTATGATCTATATTACCCCAAGGCCCTAAACACGAAGCGTATAGGCAAATACGCGCAAAGCGTGAAACAAACGATAAAGCGAGGAGAGCAGGTCACCATCCTCGACCTCCGCAGTCGCATCGAATGAGCTCCAAATTGTCTTCTGGCTCCCCTTCGGCTCAAGCGATTGCACAAGCCTGAAGCAAGATTTGATAACGGCTTGCGGCTCCTTCCGCTTCTAAGCATTCTTGCCACCGAATCACAACATAGCGGCTTGCTGGATCAGTGAAGGATTTGTAGTTCTCTAGGCCCTAAGACATCAAAGTCCTGTGGCCAAGCATTGTTCGTAAGCTCAAACTACAACTAAGCAAATTTTGCGTTCATCAGACGCTGGTTGGGCTGGTAAAATTCACCAGCCCGATGGCAAAATATTATAATAAAGGTAGTTCATGCAATTTCCTATCCTTTTCACATTCCGTATAGTTGAGCTAATCTTGTGTCTTGTAAGGAAAAGAGCCTGTTTATGTTTTCCTTGAATGATCGGCTGATTTGATCATTAGAGAAAGCAAGTGGGGTTTGCTCGTTTTTTTTGCCTCAAATCAAAAACATCTTGTTCCATTTTTGAATTCAATAACGCAGGACGAACAAAGTCCATCCTCGAAAATGATAAACAGCTCCGCTAAAGATAGGCAAAAGTTTGAAAGTACACGCAAACACGGAACAAACACGAAAATAGTCAAAAGGGGCGGTAAGCCGCAACACTTCTAAAAAGAAAAAGATTCCGCAGGTTGAGATAGCTAAAAATAAACTCGAGTCAAGTGTACCGCAAGCTGCGTTGAGGTTGCGATACGGTTGCTATAAAGGATTGGAATAAGTCAGTTTTGGGAAGTGCGAAGAAGGGAGCCACAACCTGTGATCCAATGAAGCTGCCGTGCTCCGAATGCCCATATTTACCTATACCTTATTATTGCAACACCTTATTTAATAAACGACGAGAGTCTCAAATTTACTCTCTGACTATATCAATACCGTTAATGAATCGAATTTTCATGTAAAGACAAAGTTTGTTCAGCACCTCGAGATCTAAAGACCATGATAGCTTTAAACAAATTAAATTCTAAAAATTGTGCCTTGGTCATGGCCAAAATTATCAAATTTTGAAAAATCTAAAAACTTGGATGGATAGTGTAGTGGTAGTGGATCGGCCTTGCAGCCAAAAGATCGCAGGTTCGATCCCCATCAGTGTCGGTTCCATTTTTTCCCAAAAATTGATGATTTTTTAAATTCAATATCTCAACAACCATAAATTATTTTTACTTAATCCTTTTTTATCTTGTAGTACTCATCTCAATCTGTCTTCATATGCTCGAAATTTAAAAAAAATCAACCTCTAAGGATAGTTTGTAACCGAAAAAGTTTTATATTTTATATCGAAAAAGCATATATTATGAGGCGTTTGATCTAAAAAATATGTCAGACAAAATACCATAATACCCTCTTCGAAAAAAGACATTTTCGAAAAAAAACTAAAATTACTTCATTATATTTTAAATTTGAACGCCTTTAAATTTTCGTAACTCTAATGTAAATCGGTATAAATTCACACGCCCCCTTTAAAAATGTTCAAACTTCAAATTTTTATTTTACAATATTGACATTAAAAAAATTATGTACAAGATTTATTTCCTAAAAAGTGTTTGTCTAAATTACATTTGCCTAACAATGTCACATCATAACACCTAATATTTGAGCAATAGTTTGATTTCCTAAATTAGCATGTAAATTGTTTAAATAGCTTTGAGCATCCTCTTTAATATAGGCTATATAAACTAATTTGTATATCTTTCATTTTACTAAGGTTTATCATGACAACAATATTTATAAAACTTTTAATCGTTAGTTTGTTTTATGTTCTAGTTTTTGGCTACGAATGTGGTATTTCATATAATCAAGAAAAGCCTGAAGACCTCTTGTATCTGTTACAGGCATATTTGACTTTCAGGCATATCTGACTGAGTCAGATATGCCTAGGCATATCTGACTGAGTCAAATATGCCTAGGCATATCTGACTGAGTCAAATATGCCTAGGCATATCTGACTCGACTATCAAATTAGATTCTAATCATTTTAATAAAAAATCAAGAAAAATAAAATATAACAAAATATGAATGAATATGGTATGGATTCGCCTTCATAATACAACAAGAAGCATAAATAGATCATTTATTTTTGCATGTTCGGCTTCCGTGGCATTTACTGTTACAGATTCGACTGCTTGCAAGACACTTGCATCGGTTGTTCTCACATCCTGTAGTACAATTGCAGTAGAAAAAGCCTTGGCCATTTGAATTTGAAGACGCTATTGCAGATGAGCGTACATTCGTAGCCTTGTTCGGCACGTGCTCAGGCGTAAGAAAGTTGTACGTAGCTGGCTCAAACTGGTTTCTAACAAACTTCTGTGGAATAATTCCTTGAGTTGTACCAATTTGGTATAAACCATTAGATTCTGACATCACAACGCCCATAATATTTCTGTAATCACCTAAAAAATTATATTATTTAAATTATATTATCTTTTGGGGAAATGATGTGATAGAGCACAAAAAGGCATTTTTTTGTTTTTTTTGAATTTGAAGAATGTTTTGGGTTATTGAAACGAAAATTCTGAATCAAAGTTTTCGTTTCAATAACAAAAACATTTTTCAAATTCAATGAAAGAAAAAAATAACCTTTAGCTCTGTCAACACTTGGTACGGGAATAAGGACACTAGTATTCTGCGGTACTGTCTTGAGCTTCTTATTGGATCTATTTAGCATCTTCTCCGCTTGCCGTTTTTGAGCTTCTCTAGCGCCTTCTCGCTGCTTTTGGACCATTTCAATACGCTCTCCCCAATCGATTGTTTCTTCATCATCGTTAAAATTGAATTCTTGGGGTTCATTTGCAATATGATTTCTGTTGGATGGGCCTGGTTCTTGACCGTCGTTATCAATAGGAAAGAACTCAATGAGTTCTTCATTTTCATTCTCCGATTGTTCTTGAGCTTCCAAATTCTCTTCTTGCCTATTTTGGATGTTGAAAAACTTTTCAAGATCTTCCTCCGTTTCGATTCCATCGATTATTTCGGCCGGTAGCGGATCATTACTTATTCCAAGGTTCATCGGTTGTCCAAACATCGCTTCATACGGAGAGCGTTTGATTCCACTGTGAAAACGCCGGTTTTTTGCTGCTTGAATAATGGGAAGAGCTTGTACCCAGTTTGTAGACTTGTTTTCATCACACCACGTGGCAACCATATCCTAAAAATAATCGATAATATTCATGTTGAAATTCGAAACGTTCACCTCTATATCTCGATTTGCTCTTTCTACGGACCCTTGACTTTGTGAATGACGCGGCTTTCCATGTACAATTTTGCATTCAGGCCATTTTGAAACAAGCTCCTTTATCACTTTGTTAGCAAATTCTCGACCATTATCTGAATGGAATATTCTGGGTGCTCCAAAAATGGCAAATATTTTGGTCAACTTTTTCGCTACGGCTTCAGCGGTTTTCGATTTTAGCGCTCTCAATTGGACAAGTTTAGTTAAATGGTCCTAAAAAGATGTTCAATTAAGAAAATGTCAATTTTTGACGAAATTTTCGACCCTCCTAGGATTTTTCTATGCGCTGAAAACGAGTTCGTCGCTATTTTTGTCCTAGACCTCGGGAATATGGTCAAGAAATGGCTTTTTTATATATGGGGTCCCGCTTACAAAGAGGACCCCATATATAAAAAACGGCGGACTCGTGTTCAGAGCATAGAAAAACCCTAGAATGGTCGAAAATTTCGTCAAAAATAGACTTGTTGGATCGTATTTTATGAGCGACAACAAATTCTAATACAGCTCAATAGATTCACTTAATTCTAAAGTTTTACTTTTTTAAAATAATTTACTTGATACACCATTAAGAATTTGTATCCGTCATTTTCTTGTGCTTGGAAGTCGATGAGGTCGACCTGACATCTAGAATTCATTTCTTTGGAAAGAATGGGCTTGACGACAAGACCTTTTCTTGTTTTAGCTTTCTTCAATTGACAAGGTTGGCACAAAGAAAGATACGACATTAAAGCATTCCTTGGAATTCCAGAATAACGCTTTTCAATCTCTTTTATCATCAGATCTCTTCCACCATGGTTCGTAGCATTGTGTGCTTTCTGGAGAATTTCGAATACATCTTCATAGGAAACCACTTGAAGTTTATCGGTTATACGACGTAACACCAATACATCTCCCATTTGTTCGACATAATAACGCTTCAACCAATTACTTTGAGTATCGCCCAGTTTAGCTTCCTCATTTGTTTGATTGTAGTTAATTAGGAAATCCTTGATCAATTCAATTTTTGATGCAGAAAAAATAGAGGAAGATTTGCCTTCGTTTATGTTGAATTTTTCGTAAAATTTGCTTGCATCGACGGACATTTTCAATATTTATTCAGTTTATCTAAACTAAGGGATTGACTAAAAAAGTATTTCACATATTAATAACAACAAATTTGTATAATAATACTTTGTAAAAGATATGCCTAGGCATATTTGACTCAGTCAGATATGCCTAGGCAACCAAGAAAAGGCTATTTTTATGACATATGGCCACATTTTTGATAACCGAATCGTCATCTTCAAACATGTGAAATTCGGATTCCCCACATAAAATTACCCCTAGAGGGGTCAAAGAATCTAATTTGATAGTCGAGTCAGATATGCCTAGGCATATTTGACTCAGTCAGATATGCCTAGGCATATTTGACTCAGTCAGATATGCCTAGGCATATTTGACTCAGTCAGATATGCCTAGGCATATCTGACTGAGTCAGATATGCCTAGGCATATCTGACTCAGTCAGATATGCCTGAAAGTCAGATATGCCTGTAACATATCCATTTCAATTTAAAAATAATAGTATTAACTCAATGCTGGAAGGTGATTGGCCGTGGATAGTAGCTGTTTTCGATAATGACGTGAAGATATGTACCGGAAGTATTATTTCGCCCAGATTTATCTTAACTGCTGCACATTGTTATAACGAACAAATGTTAAATAAAAGAATAAAAAGACATTCTTTCTCTATTCATGCTGGGACCGTAAATGCGAAGAAAGGAGAAGCTGTTCGAGTGAAAAAAATCAGGACTTTCGATGAAGCTGTATCATCAGTAATGCCAAGAAATGATATTGCCATTTTTGAAGTATACTATTTTTCGTTAAATTAAAACATTGAATTTAGCTTGAACGACCTCTGGTATTCAATCGTAATGTTTCAAGTATTTGTCTTCCCAAAATTTTCCAAGAATTCCCAGGCAACATGGCATACTTAGCTGGCTTCGGAAATGTTGTGTATAAAGGTATTATTATATACAAAAAATAATTAATGCTGAATTTGTAGACCATGATCCTTATTATGTGGAGAATAATGTACTTTTAAATGATGTATCTATCCCTTTTCAAGATTTCAAGTATTGCGAGAATGTGAGGTAAGGCAATTAAATAAAGATTTTCTGCCTCGATTTCAAAACTATTCAATTTAGCGCGGACTTCAGACTGCGCACCTTTGTACTTGTTTTCGAGGGTTGGCAACTGTAAAAATCGATTTTTTTATTTTTCGACCTTTTCCAGATGGAGATTCCATATGGCTCCTACAGGATTTTTAGAAGAAAGAAGTTATAAGTTAAAAAAATAATTTTTTAAGCATTTTATAGATCTCGATTAAAGGTTATTTTTTTAAATTTATCACTCAAATCTTTTTCCTGAATTTTTAACAATTGATGTTCCAGAGCTTTCCCTACTGATAAATCGAAATTTATTTTAAAAAATTCAATCAAAACATATTCATAAAAATTTTATGTAAGTCATAAAATATTTTTTCGATTTTATTTAGTCAATATTGGAACTATACTTCGTTAAATTATATTTGTGCTGGCTCAAGAATGAAAGGTAGCTATGTCGTAAGTTTTTCTTACAAAACTTGATTATTACTCGAGTTCTTAGGGCGATAGTGGAGGACCTATAATGATAAAAGATCTTGTCTTTCAACAAGGCAAACCTAAATCTCGATGGGTTGCTGTCGGAGTTGTTGCCGGTGGACATTATCTTTTATTCAACCTGAATGATCCCTTAAAATGGTCACATAGTAGGTGGATGATCATATTTTTTATTTTTAAAATTTTTAGCTTTATATACAAGAGTTAGTCATTATTGTGATTGGATAGAAAATATTACTGATGGGGAAGCCCAATGTAAATTCGGCATTAATTTTTTTAATTAGTTGTTTAGGCATTGATGTTGGCATGCATACTTGGCTACAAATGTTTTTGGCTGCACAATCGACTAAGATTGTGATGAAAGGTAAGATTTTTTTTCAATATCGCCGTTTCATATAAGGGATCTAGAATTAAAACTTTTTGCAGACTTCAAAAATATGAAACGTTTTAGCTAGTATTGTTTTTGTATGGATGCGACAAACTTTCAACTTGGAAATTTGTCGAGCATTATCATACAAAAAAGCACTAATAAGCAAATCTAAATTTAAAACAGTGCTGATTTTAGATTAGATCTAATAAAATTCGATTTTTCGATTTTAAATTGTTTTTATAACTGTGCTAGACATTTTTTCTACTTTTTACTCGTTTACTTTTCTAGAAAGAAAATAGAAATATCGTGATACAATTTTTAGAAAAAATCGCCTGATTATCAATAAAATTAGATTTTAGAAATTCAAAAGACGACAAGATTACCACGGAATTCTCCGAGAAAGACGACAAGATTATTACGGGATCCGAGAAATCACCAAAGAAATCCGCGAAATAGAAAACCATTTTGGAAACATCTAAGCAATCGTTTCATATAGAGATAAGCTGTATCTTTTGCATTCGAATTTGGTGGTTAAAAAGATTTATGTATTGAATCAGACGTGTCAGACCCTCCCCTAACCCCTTTTAAATTGAGAGGAGGTAACTAACAAGTGTCCAGATTTTCGGAAGCTAACTAGCAAAAAATTGTTAATGCACAGATCAGTTCAAACCTGTTCGAGACACAGAGTCTCGAATTCGAGGCTCGAATCTTGAATTCTAGACATTTAGAGTCTCGAAATCATTTCGAGACAATTAGCGAGCAGCCTTACAAGGGAACCACCAGAAGTGTCGGGCTCAGATTTTTAAAATTTTTTGTTGATATTATAGAGGACCCCTGCCTATGAAAATATCAGTAATAACTGTTGTTAGCTCCTTCATTTGTCATATTTTTGATCAATCACAAGAAAAGTTTTTTAAGCCGAAATGTGTTTAAAAATGTCGGTTATCCAATCAAGAGTCGAGGATTCATTTTTAACCAGTTTAGGCCTATAGGTGGGTTATATTCCAAATCGGACATCCGATTTAGAATCGGATGAAATTAAATCGGACGTTCGATATTGAATATTCCAAATCGGACGTCCGATTTGGAATATTCAATATCGGACGTCCGATTCAGAATCGGATGAAATTCCAAATCGGACACAACATATAAATAACCAGACTTCGGTACTACCACGAACCGCATATTTTTTTAACTAAATGGTGATTACACCTGTATTATTCAAATATTCATAATGGCTATAAATATTATTGTTTTTCCATCATGAATAAAAATAGTATGTCAGTGAAGAGTATCCTGACCAGCGCCACTTTTTTGTAGGTCTCGGCGAGCCTCATCGACTAAGGTTAGTATATATGCTATCAAATTGTATCTAGAAAAAATTACTATGAAAGTTTTATTCTAAAGCCTTTTTAGCTTTTGAGATAGCTAGAATTTTTTATTGGTTTGAACCAGTGGCGTAGCTACAGGGGGGGGGGGGTTTGGCTATTCGATTCGAGTCTTGTGTTTTAGTGCTCCTTACAATGTTAGTGTACAGCTAACAAAAAACATCATTGATCGAGTGTTGACAACAATTTTTATCATTTATTAATGGCAAAAAACAGATATAAAATGACCTTACATTATGGCTAACTAATCTTACATTTTTGGCAAACTAAAAAAGAAGGTCGAGGGTTCGAATCACGGCTGGGGGACTCTAACTCTTTTTTAAGAGAATCAGAGTGCCTAGCGAATCTTTTACAACAAACCACAGATTTTTAAACAGAGTTGCCTTAATTGCGGACGAAGATTTGTGGATGCGACAGTTGCGGACGACTATTTGAGAATGTGACATTTGCAGACTAAAGTTTGCGGACGCGATATTTACGGGCGAACAGAGTCGAACATGGCCTTACTATTGCTATACGCTGCAAAGAAAGATATTTATTCGAAGCCTTAAGGTTTGACTTACAGTGAACGCTCGTTAAGCGGGCTTCCTGATAAGCGCCTCTCCCCTCTCTAGGGTGGCCCGCTTATCAAATTTTGAAGAGGGCGTTTATCCGATGTTTTGTTAAAAACTATACAGTAACTAACGCGTTTGATGCCAATAACAAAAAATTGACAAAATTCCCCAATTTTTTGTTAGTTAGCTTCCGAAAACTTGAATACTTGTTAGTTACTTCCTCACAGTTTAGAGAGGATTAGGGGAGAGTCTGACATGTCTGATTCAATACATAAATCTTTTTAACTACCAAATTCATGTTTGGTTTCGGATGGGTTATGGATGAAGGTATTAATCAAAACTGTGAAGCATTACAAAATTTGGAAATGTGTTTAAAAATGTCGGTTATCCTATCATTATTCGTTTTTAACCATTTATTTAAAAAAATCATTAAGATAAGAAATGAACATCATAATATTGTTAATAGGAGTTTAGGTTACAAAAAAAAGGTAAAAGTTGTTCAAGTTTAACATTATCGAATTTTACATATTCCACAAGTTTTTGCACAATTAAGACGAGCGTAATAGTTTTGTTTATGTTGTGAATTAAAACAAATCTTCTTGTCTTTGTACATTTTGCAAACTCCTGGTCTCTTTTCTTTATCGAAGCAATTGGGATTTTGTGGAGTAGTGGGTGTTGGTTGACTAGGAATTTCATGACCTAAAGTTAAATTTTGTTTGAAAAAGCGAATAATTCAGTACATATAGCCTCGCCGCTTGTCATATTCTTGATCCAATCACAATAGAAACTAATTCGAGTAAACAATGCTAAATTTTCCATGTAAAAAATTAGTAGTTAAAATTTACTATGAGACCAAGAAGGAGCGTCTATATCTTTACTAACTTCTCTTTCAGGGTGAAAACCTCCTCCAACAACAACTCCCACGGCAAACCAACGAGCTTTGAGTTCACCATTTTGGTAAACTCTTTCTTTTACCATTAAAGGTCCACCGCTATCTCCCTAGATGAAATCATTATTAAAGAGACGATGCACGCTCTAACAATTTTGAAGAACAGATTTTCGTGCTAATAATTAGATCTAATTGCAATTCAGGCAATTTTGTTGAATTTGTGATTGTTGTTCTTCGTTGCAATAGACAAACTTTTTTGAATTTTTTGCAGAAAAATCGATTTTTGCATCGAATTTTTAAATTTTTATAAAATGAACATTGTAGCAATTTTTATAGCTAAATGAGACGAACAAAATAACACAAAAATGATTCAATTTGAAAATTGTTTTGGATTATTGAAACGAAAACATGAATCAGAATTTTCGTTTCAATAACCCAAAACAATGTTCAAATTGGATAATTTTGGTGT
>OZJO01027635.1:0-14795 GCA_900406225.1 Acrobeloides nanus | reverse complement strand
AAAAGTTGTTGTTTAGGCCAAGATCTACAAAATGAGCTATCATGTGTAGCAAGTTTCAACAAAAAGTGAAAACATGTTACATGTTTCCACCACCGCCCCCGATAGGGGGTCATAAAAATTTTTTTGCAAGCCAGCCGCATTTGATATCGATTTTTCAACCTAAAACTATCACAGAAATCAAGTATTTGATGGTTCAATTAAGAAAAAATTTTTTGCTTGGATACGGAATGGGCGTGCACGCCCCCTTTAAGGGTTTGGATCCCACCTTCAAAAGTTACTCCGCACAGACATACATTACACGCTTTACATAAGAAGATTGTTGCCTTTTTTAAAATTAAAAAAATCGAAAAATTCAAAATTATATAAAACTTTTAATTAGTCAAAACTAAAAAATGTATGAAAGAAATTCAAAAATTACTCAACATATATTCAAGTCATGTGGGCTAAAATAATTTTTCGTCTTTTCTCCTCCAAGATGTAAAAAAGTAGTTTATTGGTCTCATGGCTTATTAGGTATTCAAACAACTAATACTACCACGCCAATACGTAACAAAATCCAAATTTGATCAAAGATAAAAGATTAAAAATAACTAAAAAATTGAAAAAAATGTTGATTGTTAAAAAATGAAAAATTTTAAAAATCTATAATTTAGTCCAATGGCATAGGAAGAGAGTGGGTACTCTGTTACGTACCCACCCACCTCCCACATAGAGGACCAAAACCTGAGAATACATCATGGCCCCACCCATCCCCTTATATTTTGACAGGCCGAAGTCTGGTCAAAAATTACATAAGGTCTACCTTTTGATTTTGTCATAAAAACATTTTCTAATCGACCCTTCTTCCTAGGCACTGATTTGGTTTCGAGGGAGCGGAGGGGGCAAGGACGTAGCTGTGGGGGCCGGTATGGAAGAGGACAAATGAAAAATTGATACTTTATATAGAAAAAAATTGAAAAGATAGGATATGTTTTATTAAAAAATATGAAATTTTTGATAAAAAATGACATTTTTTTCAAAAATTTTGGCAAAATTTCCAAAACATAAGGGGATTATTAGGTTTTTGCGGCCTTCGGCATGAATGGGGGGGGGGGGGGGTTCCCTTCCCTGCAGCTACGTCCTTGGGGATGGGAGAGGGGCTCAACAAATGAAGTGATACAACTTTGCATATTTTTTATCCCAGCCTCTCCCGGATACAGCTCTACAAATTGTAACATAATTTTTTTAAATCACGAGCCAAAAAATCTCATAATACATTTTTTTCTTTCAAAAATAACCTATTTATATATCTTTAAAATTAGTTACCACCTCTCATTGTTGCCCTAAAATGTCTCAAAATTCACAAAAGTTCACAGGGAAAATCCCAAAATTGGTCATTTTTCCCCATGTTCGAACATAATAAAAGGGGTTGAAAGAGTTTCTCAAATTTCACGCAAGCTAAAATTTCTCAGACCATTTCCTTGAGAAAAGAGTGTAATTCGACTCATAAAGTGAGAGAAATTCGATTCATGATCCAAAACTCATTTTCGACTATGTAAATAAAAATAAATGCTGGGTATCCGGAAGCAATAAACACACTCCACAAACATCGTCTTTTCACGTAAATTGAATGGGCTATTTTTAGAACTAAACAAGAAGAGCCTACTCTAAAATAAGATATAAATAGAAAAAAGAGGAGGCAAATAAGGCATCATACACCTATTTAAAAATTCATAGGGAATCCCAATATGGATAAGGGGTGCAAATTTCCATCCTCAATATCAAGGGATGCCCCAACTTCAAGATAGAATACCTCTTCCCCATAACTGGGCAAGGGTCAGAAATTACCTCACACCGCAAAAGATGAAAGTTTGCCTCTTTACCCACCCCTCCCGCAAAAATCTTGGTGACCTTTTTTGGTCGTCAACTCAAAAAATGGCCATTTTTTCAATTTTTTAAATAAAAATTTTCATTAAAAATCATCAAAAATGGATATTTTTGCCTTAAAATTTTTCCGATCTTTATTGTTGTTTGCGTCTGGCACTACTACAAGGTCGAAACTCAATACGAGTCATTCAGTGACCGCCATGGTGTAGTGGTCCAGTGGAGTTCGGCATCAGCGGCACTAGCAAGGGTTCGTTTCCCCTTGCATCTAAAAGATTTTGCTCTGCAGTATTTAGCGAAAGATTGTAAGAGGAACACTTCAATTATAAAGAGTAACCAGTGATCGATCGAGGATCATAGTTGGTTTGAAAAACAGAACCACCCTACCCCCAAAATTCAGTAGGTTGTTTGGGGGTATCCCAAAATCCAGCTAAATTCTGTCTAGGTAGATGTGAGTGAGAGGGTTGGGGTGAGAAAAAAATTAGAGGAAAGATTAGATAGGGATGGTAAAAAGAGTTGTGGAAGGGGGATGAACATGAAGAAAAGTGGGTGATGGGTGAAATGTAAAATTGTGCAGCCCATTTTTTAAACCAAAATTTTCCCAAAACCCATTTTCAAAACTCAAAAGCTGACGAAAGACTTCAAAATTACACTTAAAAAATTCCTCTCTTTTGAACCTTCAACCTTTCCACATGAACTACTGCAAAACATCCATAAGAAAAACGTTTTCCTACGTCATAAAGAGATACCCCTCAAGAATAGTAAAAACACAGCATGGACCCTCGTGCCATAAGATGTCTCCTTGTCGGCTCTCGTTGTTGATTTGACGATGCTCTTCTAGACAGCCTAATTTACTTAATAAAAACAATATGTGGCCATCAGATATGGAGACGAAGGAAATGGACCAAAATTGACGCCTACATAGAAAAGATGAAGGGCAAAGAAAAAGGTTACTTCACATAAGTTATGTTTTATATTTATTTGCGAGTAAGTTCAAAGAAGAAGAAAAAGATGAGTTTCTAAAAATAATTTTGGTCGGATTGAATGTATGAAAAAATATGGTGATAGAAGTTGACAATGCCAAGTTGAGCACCACTAGTTGGGGTTAGTTGTCTAACCTCAACTAGTGGTGCCCAAAGTATCAATTTTGACATCTGATTAAGTATGCGAATTTTGGGATAGTGTACTGGGAGCCCCAACAATGGCAATTTTGCGATTTTTTCAAGTTTTTATAGTTTCACCAAAATAATCTTATAGGGAGTTTTTCTATGCAAGAAATCGATTGTGCGCATTGACGGACCTTGAAAACGCTTCCATAATACTGTATTAGCCTATTTTCGCTTCAATACACACATTTCTTCCTTGAATCAGGGAAGCATTTTCAAGATTCGGTAGTATGCACAACTCCTCCTCCCCCCCCCCGAATTCGGGAGGAGGGGTATACACCTATAAATATGCTCAGAAAATGACAATTTTTTGATGAAAAAATATCCCATTTTGGTCATTTTTGTTAAAAAATAGGAAATTTTAGATAATTTTGAAAAAAATTTATTGATGAGGTACTTAAAAATAAATTGGACCTAAAAGTGCACTTCTTGTTGTTTCCATACTTTTTTTTTATTCAATCTCATCTCATTTATGTATAGCTTACTCAACCTCTTAAGTTAATATTTATTTGTTTTCTTTTTTACTAATCAAAAATGGACAGCTGTCCAAGATAAAGTCAAAAATCACGCCATGATATCACTTCTCCAAAAACAGCATGTTTTTATAATTCATAATTCCATTAGCCCAAATCAGCCGCAATTAAAGTGAATTCCCATGACCAGACAGATGTAAAAAGTCTCATGAGTTACTATTTTTGGGCTTAAAAAATCTCGTCGTTATTCGATCTTTACAAGTGCAAAAAGTGATAAAATGAAATTTTTCATCCTCAAAAATGAAAAAAGAAATAACTCATTAGACAAAACAGTGTAAGGAAACAAGAAGTTTATTTTATCTTTGCGCGTTCAAGTCACTCATAAACTGATGAAATATTGAAATGAAATTTTTGTAAACCTCTGAAACAACTGGAACAGGGATGCGCTCTTGGTTCGGACAACAGAAGGATATCCGTGTCCGGACATGTGGTATATAACGGCTGGGCAACACGGACAAATCATGGGACGGACAAGGCTTGTCCGCGAACAAGTCGAACAACTAATGTGACGGACAAAGCTTGTCCTTAAGGTTTCGAGGAATTGGACATTTTTGTCCATTGGAGTGGACAACCAGTTTCGAAAAAATGTTTGGGATTTGTTGTTAAAGAGTTGGTTTCTGCTATTAAAACAACTTTTTTTTATTATTTTAAGTGGTTTTTTAGCGTGTTCACCGAAGTGGACAACTTGTCCATTGCACAACACTGCTTGGGAAATGTCCACTTCACTTGGAAAACGTCCGCTTGGGAAATGTCCTCTTGCCATCAGGAACATTCATTTGCATGAAAAAAAGATTGTTTTTATATAAAGTGACATTCCCAGTCGATTGTGCACCATGTCCAGTGGAGTGGACACTTGGTCCAGTCAAGTGGATACCTTGTCCAGTGGAGTGGACACCTTGTCCAGTGAAATGGACAACCTGTCCAGTTGACTGGACAGTTGACTAGACAGTTGTCTAGTCAACTGGACAAGTTGTCCACTTCGGTGGACACGCCAAAAAACCACTAAAAATGATAAAAAAAAACGTTGTTTTAATAGCAGAAATCAACTCTTTAACAACAAATCCCAAACATTTTTTCGAGTCTGTCATGTTCAGTGGAATGGACACTTTGTCCAGTGGAGTGGACACCTTGCCCAGTGGAGTGGACACCTTGTCCAGTTGACTGGACACTTTGTCTAGTCAACTGGACAAGTTGTCCGCTTCAGTGGACACGCCAAAAAACCACTAAAAATGGTAAAAAACGTTGTTTTAATAGCAGAAATCAACTTTTAACAACAAATCTCAAACATTTGTTCGAAACTGTCTGTCCACTCCAATGGACAAAAATGTCCAATTCCTCGAAACCTTACTTGTCATCGGTTAAGACGGACATCGAGTGGGATTGACAAACCTTGTCCGTGTGGTTAATGTCCGTCTTGATCGCGGACAAGCCTTGTCCGTCCCATTAGTTGTCCGACTTGTCCGCGGACAAGCTTTGTTCGTCCCACAATTTTTACAGTACTGATCCAGTTTTTGTTGACCTGACTGGATTGTGGGGTCAAGCGAAGAGTGATGGGCTCAAATAGAATTAACACAAATTGAATAAGACAAGCCATCTGGACCTAAAAGTGCATATTTTTCTTGTTCTTCCTACTTTTTTTCATCCATAATCTCATCTAACTTACGTAGAGCTGACTCAACTCCATAATTTAATAATTATTTGTTTTCTTTTTTACTAATCAAAAATGGACAGCTGTCCAAGATAAAGTCAAAAATCACGCCATGATATCACTTCTCCACAAACAGCATGTTTTTATAATTCATAATTCCATTAACCCGAATCAGTCGCAATTAAAGCGAATTCCCATGACCAGATAGACGTAAAATATCTCGTGAGCTACTATTTTGGGGCTTAAAAATGTCGTGGTTATTCAATTTTTAAAAGTGATCATAAACCAGTAAAATATTTCCTCGTCAAAAATGAAAAAAGAAATTACTTCCTGGATGAAAATTTAAAAAAGGCATATTTTAATAGCTAAATGTATAGTATAATTCCTATAGTTAATTATAGAGTATAATTAACTATAGGAAAATAATGACACCACATATTAGAATTTTTATCCTTTCCTGCAAAATAGTCTCATTAATTTTTGATCGAAAAAATGAAAAAAAGCATCAAAAATTTGACAGCTAGCACTAAAATTGGAATTTTTTTGTTGAATTCTTCACTTTTTGTGTTTTGATCATTTTTTAGGAGTTGAAAGTAGCGGGGGGATGTTTGTACATGTACAATTGCCTGAAATAATCCCATTTTTTGCTACAAAACCAATAAATAAAGGGGAAGCGCGAACGCTATCCCCCACAAAAATTACGCTGTTGGCAGACCCCAACTCGGGGCGCCACACGGGTCAGCCCGAAATTCAAATGCAATGCTCGAGCCTCGCCGTGGAGTCCTTGTCTTCTTGATCACAGAAAAAGCTCTCAGCCAAGTAAGTTTCTGAGCCTCCACTCGTGCACATTCATAGATGTTAACGATTTTTCCAGTTTTTATAAAAATGACTATCTTTGTCGTCTGACACCGCGAGAAACTTATTCTTGGGAAAAACCTTTGTGGAGTGATCTTTCCTTCTTCGACCGCTTATCAACTTACTGCTGGGAAGTCTCCGTGATCATGAAGACGGAGCTTCTATGGCGAGGCTCTAGCATTGCACTTTAGCTTAGGGCTGACCCGTAGGGCGGTCCCGAGTTGGGATAGGCCCACAGCTTAATTTTTGCGATGGGGGATAGCGTTCGCGCTTCCCCTTATAAAGTTTGTAGAATAAACTACTTGATGTTTCTCGGCGAAAATAGCTTGACTTGGCCCAAAAAAATCTTGTGATCATCAAACTCCTCATCCCACGATTTGAATTGGATTAGGCAAAAGTAAACTGTTTGTTGCTTTTTTTATTTTATAAGCTTTATAAGGGGAAGCGCGAACGCTATCCCCCACACGCAAAAATTAAGCTGTGGGCCTATCCCAACTCGGGACCGCCCTACGGGTCAGCCCGAAGCTAAAGTGCAATGCTCGAGCCTCGCCATAGAAGCTCCGTCTTCATGATCACGGAGACTTCCCAGCCAGGTAAGTTTATGAGCGGTTGGAGCTGGAAAGGTCACTCCACAAAGGTTTTTCCTCATAATAAGTTTCTCGCGGACGCCATACGGCAAAGATAGCGCTATGTCCTTCTACTGCTTTCTTTTTATGTCTCACTTATCGATTTTTCATTATGTCTATCTGCACTTGCTTGCCTATTCACTCTAGTTGCCTCTCAACAATTTGATGCTCTCTTATTTCTCTGCTGTCCTTTTTTCTCTATTAGCCAAGTTTCCATTAAAAATGTCACTCAAATGAGCTATACATATTTCTTTGCCTGTCTAGCCGCACAAACTAACTTATTATGGGAAAATTTGTTAAACCACATGGATGTGCACCTGTGTAGGCTCAGAAACTTACTTGGCTGGGAGCTTTCTCTGTGATCAAGAAGACAGGGACTCCACGGAGAGGCTCGAACATTGCACTTGCGCTTCGGGCTGACCCGTGTGGCGCCCCGAGTTGGGGTCTGCCAACAGCGTAATTTTTGCGTGTGGGGGACAGCGTTCGCGCTTCCCCTTTATTTCAAGAATCCACAAAAGTGAAAAACATAATACATATTTATCAAGAGAATTTTTAAGTGGAACCAACCACTGGACCTTCTGTGCGAAAAATTTCTTAACACATGGTAAGAAAGAGAATAAACCTATGGAAGCCGAACGATATTCGCTGCTAAAGTTCTTATTTTATACAAGGTGGCCCCAAAAATGGTACTTTTTGCGAGTTTTCGAGTTTTTTAATTTTCAAAAAATAACCCTATGGGGTGATTTCTATGCGAGGAATCGATTGCGCGCATTCCCAAACCCCGAAAACGCTCCCCTGATTCAGGGGAGCTTTTGTTACACCTCTTTAAGAAGTCAAAAATAGATTTTTTCGTTCAAAAATCCATATTTTTCATAGAAATTGACATAAAGTGGCTATAAATTTTTTTCTTCACAGTTAAAAATCATCGGAGAGGGGTCCTTTCAACGCAAAATTCATGGGGAACTTTTCAAAAAATCAAGGTAAAATTTTTTAAAAAGGTCCCATAAACTTGGAGTCTGGCCACGCCATTGATTATAGCAAATGCTCCCCCCTTTTGACTTTATTTTGTCCCCACTTCTAAAAATACACGTGGTCACTCTAGGCTTAGGATATCTTCATGATTCCCTCTCTCCAAATGATTTATCCCATTAAGTTTGTAAAAAAATAGACCAAGATGGTAATTTTTCACGCTCAACTATAAGGAATCAAATTATCGAACTTTTCTCGATTTTCTATACAAGTCGGTGCAAAAGTTCTGACCATTAGTATTTATTATTGAAGAGCATTGCGAGACCTTTCAGGAATACCCCCATCATGGCTTTATGAATAGAGGTTCCTGAGGAGATCGGTAGTACTGGTAATACCGGTACTATCAATACTATCGAAGTATCTGGTAATACCGGTACTACCAATACTGTCGAAGTATCGATAGTATTGGTAGTACTGGTATTACCAGTACTACCGATCTCCTCAGGAACCTCTATTCATAGAGCCATGATGGAGGTATTCCTGAAAGGTCTCGCAATGCTCTTCAATAATAAATACTAATGGGCAGAACTTTTGCACCGACTTGTAGCCGAAGGACAAAAAATGATAACTTTTTTTCTTACTGGACTGGTTCTTTAAATCCAGATCTTTACAAGGGGAAGCGCGAACGCTATCCCCCAAACGCAAAAATTACGCTGTTGGCAGACCCCAACTCGGGGCGCCACACGGGTCAGCCCGGAGCTCAAGTGCAATGCTCGAGCCTCGCCGTGGAGTCCCTGTCTTCTTGATCACAGAGAAAACTCCCAGCCAAGTAAGTTTCTGAGCCTACACAGGTGCACATCCATCTTGTTTAACAAATTTTCCCATAATAAGTTAGTTCGTGCGGCTAGACAGGCAAAGAAATATGTATAGCTCATTTAAGTGGATTCTGGCATAAAATTGGCTCGTAGATAAGGGAAAAGAGATGAAGAAAGGAGAGAGCATTAAATTGTTGAGAGGCAACTCGAGTGAATAGGCAAGCAAGTGCAGATAGACATAATGAAAAATCGATAAGTGAGACATAAAAAGAAAGCAGTAGAAGGACATAGCGCTATCTTTGCCGTATGGCGTCCGCGAGAAACTTATTATGAGGAAAAACCTTTGTGGAGTGACCTTTCCAGCTCCAACCGCTCATAAACTTACCTGGCTGGGAAGTCTCCGTGATCATGAAGACGGAGCTTCTATGGCGAGGCTCGAGCATTGCACTTTAGCTTCGGGCTGACCCGTAGGGCGGTCCCGAGTTGGGATAGGCCCACAGCTTAATTTTTGCGTGTGGGGGATAGCGTTCGCGCTTCCCCTTATAAAGCTTGTAAAATAAAAATGGCAACTTGAGATTTATTAACTAGAATAGCTTGACTTGGTTTAAAACATTTACAATCTTTTGGTCATCCACCTCCCCATCTCACGATTGTAATTGGAATTGACAAAAAAAAGTAAATTTTTTAGGGAAAATCGAATCGAAATCAGGGTTTTCATTTCAATAACACAAAACATTGTTCAAATTCAATAAATTTGGTGTCATTTTATTTGTCCCCCCTGGCCATGTATTAGCCTATTTTCGCTTCAATACACACATGTCATCCAGAATCAGGGAAACGTTTTCAAGGTCCGGCAATGCGCGCAATCGATTCCTTACAAAGAAAACCCTGGGCTGGTGTAAATTAAAAAACTTGAAAAAATCGCAAAATTACCATTTGTAGGGCGTCTTGTAAATGCCTTCACCCAAAAAAGTGTGTACATGCAATTGTTGAGCCTATCAGTGAATCTTTCCGAATTAACTCACTTATTTCCATGATGCGCTTATAGCACAAAAATTTTCATTTAAACATAAGTACATAAGTATACAAAATTTAGATTTTGTTCTCTCTCGCAGATTACAAAAATCTTTTCCCTCGTGTGACATATAAAAAATTGAATCTACACACTTTGTTTACCCATTGATCTCTTGAGATTAGTGCCGTGATCCAAGCCGATATTTGAAGTCCTTTCTGCTTTGGATTTGACATCCAATAATGAAAGCTTGTGGACTGAATGAAAAGTCGAAGTGTGCACAGTTTCCTTGACTCATCAAGGTTCAACTTTCAACTTCAAGTGGCTTCTTGTTAAAAAGTAATTATTGCACAAATTCTATTGCTATTTTAAAAACTTGAGAATTTTTGCAGAAGTGGAAATGAATTTTTTGCAAATTTTTGTAGTATAAAGGTACAAATGATGTAAACACGATGGCTATGTGAGAAAAAATTGGATATCACGCATGCTTTTGAAATTTTTCTATGAATAACATTAAAAAATCTCAGAACTCTGGAACTTTTATGAGATAGTGATATGTACAGGGTGTCCAAAAAAACCGGATTTTTGTGATTTTTTGACCTGAAAAAAGTCGAAGTTTGCATAGTTCAGCATTGTCATCCAAGTGAAGTTTTTGCTTCACTCCGAGTGAAAACAACCACTCCGAGTGATCAAAAACTTCACTTGGTTAACAATGCTGACACAGTTACCTTGACTCATCGTCCAACTTTGTTCAACTTCAAGTGGTTCCTTGTTAGAGCAAATTTTCGCCAAAAAAATTTCTCCAATATAGCCCTATGGGTTTTTCTATGAGATAATCAATTATGCGTATTGAAAAATCGTGAAATCACTTCCCTGAATAAGCCCAAAACCTATATTTTGCGATTTTTAAAAGGTTTTTTGGGTCAGGAAAGCGATTTCACGATTTTTTAATACGCACAATCGATTTGTCGCATAAGAAAAACCTCCATATAGGATTGCTTTGGAAAAAAATTTAAAAATTTTTTGAAGAAAATTTGCTAGAAAATCGCAAAAACCCGGTTTTTTGGGCCACCCTGTATATCCTATAGTCTAGTTTAAGTTCTTTATTTGCCACATATAACAATGTTATAAGAAAGATTTCATTCCTTTAATATAATATAATGCAACCTCTAGCCATTTTTCTTCCAAGTCCAATTAAAAATCTGAAGTGTATTCATTTTTGCAACTTCAAATAAGAAATTTTATAAGAACTTTTTTTATTTTATACAAACAAAAGATTTAGCAGGGCCAATGCGTTTTTTCTTCAAAAATTTAGTTGCATTGACAAAATTTAAGCTTATTAGTCGAGAACTTATGTTAAAATGTGGCTAATTTTTGTGTACATTTTTAAGTATAGTGTGCATAAAAAATGGCAATTTTGCTAAATTTGGACGATTTTTTCAAAATTTAAATTTTCATCAAAATAATCCTATATAGAGTTGTTTTTCTAATCGATTGCGCGCATGGATGAACCTTGAAAACACTTCCCTGATTCAGGGAAGAAATGTGTGTATTGAAAAAAAAATTGGCTAATACAGGAGCACAAAAGTGTCTTCAAGATCCGCCAATGTGCGTTCAATCTATTTCTCGCATAGAAATATAGTATTATTTTTGTGAAAATGAAACAACTTGAAAAATCGCTCAAAAATAGCAAAATTGGGAGCAAGTTCCCCTGGTTCCCGCCACTTAACGTTGACTAAACTCAGCAAAAAAAATTTTATTTTCTTCCGGAGATTACCCATTTAGGGGTAATTTTATGCGAAAAATCGATTGCGCGCACTCCCGCAACCTGAAAACCNTATTCATTTCTCGAGAAAATCGAATTGCATCCCCATGCATCCCTGCGTGGTCGTTTTTGGCGAATTTTCATCATTTTTCTGCGGTTTTCAGGTTGCGGGAGTGCGCGCAATCGATTTTCCGCATAAAATTACCCCTAAATGGATAATCTTCGGAAGAAAATGAAAAATTTTTTGCCGAGTTTAGTCAACGTTAAATGGCGGCAACCAGGGGAACTTGCTCCCAAAATTGCCTCGCTTTTTTGGCATCCTGTATGATATATATTTTAGTAGTTGTAAGAAACTTCAAAAATCATCATGTTCTTATTTGATATTATACATTGTAAGTTTTTTCTCAAAATTTAAAAAATGTGATTTTTCTTGAAAATAAGTAAAACTTTTCAAGTAATTTTAAGGGGGTTTGTTTTTACAGCTTTCCATGATTCGCTAGAATAAAAATTTCGATCTTGGTGGGATCGAAACTGCGCCAATAACATGAATGGCCAGCTTTCTAGCTATCAGGTCATGTGCGCCCAGTCTTTGGAACCTCGCCATAAAGCAGAGTTTAGACTCCTCAAACCTTTGGGGTGCGTTCAAGCATGTTGAAAAGTTTTGACAACTTTTCAACAACTTTTTCAACATGCTTGAACGCACTCCAAGGGTGAAAAGTTGTCGAAAAGTTGATGAAAAATCAAAAAAAAGTTGTTGAAAAGTTGTCGGAAAGTTTATGAAAAGTTGTTGAAAAGTTTTGACAACTTTTCAACAACTTTCAACAATTTTTCAAGAACTTTTTCGTCATGCTTGAACGCACCCCAAGAGTGAAAGCGTCGAAAAAAGTTGTTGAAAAGTTTTGACAACCTCTCAACAATTTTCGACAACTTTTTCAACATGCTTGAACGCACTCTTGTGGAAGTAATATTTAGTGCATAAAAGCATAAATAATTTATTAAAACTAATTGATCCCTCATTTATAACTTACTAATCAAAAATCCACGGTTTTTGACTTATAAAAAATTACTTCCTTCTCTATAAGAATATATAAT
This sequence comes from Acrobeloides nanus, assembly GCA_900406225.1. Lineage (NCBI taxonomy): Eukaryota > Metazoa > Nematoda > Chromadorea > Rhabditida > Cephalobidae > Acrobeloides > Acrobeloides nanus. The sequence continues at coordinate 2,451 of OZJO01027635.1, read as the reverse complement.
ACTTTTACATAAAACTTACTCTAGATTATCTCACGGCAAAGATATTTTCTGATTTTTCCCTGCACTTTTTTAGTCGTGTTTGATAGTTTTTACTAGGTCCATGCAGTGGTCTGATTTTTCTAGTACTGAGAGAATAAATAAAAAAATTTTTTGGCGAAATTTTGGTCAAAAAATCGCAAAATCCACACGTCCATGAAAATTTTTGCATATCTCTATCTTGGCCTTTAATCATTTTGCAATCATTTTTGGGTCAGTAAATATTTTCTGGAGCTATTAGTAATAGTGATTATAAATTTTTTAAAATAAAACCTAACCGTACTATACAACCACAGTAAGTACCGTAAATACTGTAATATACGCCCCGGGGCGTTAACCTTTCAACCCTCTAATTTTTTTAAAAATCAATAAATTTTCACCAAAAATTCAAAAATTTTCTAATTAATCAACATCAGAAAATGCTATCCACTTAAGTTTTAGATTTGTTGCACATTTTTAACGGTTTCGGACATATTTGGGGGTGGCTGATTTTTCAATTCCCTGGAGAAAGGAGGCGTATATTACAGTATTTACTGACCCAACAATGATTGCAAAGTGTCTTAGAGGCCAAGAGAGATGTGCAAAAAATTTTATGGAATTTGGACGACTTTAAATTCGAAGCAGGATTCGAACCCGAACCTATAAACTACAAACCTGTCACTTTAGCCACTCAACCATAGGCTCGGGATAGAAAATTCCATGTTATTCGTTCTACTCGTCTCGATGAGCTGGGTTAAATGGCATAACTCGTATTTAAAAATTCGAATTTCCTTCAATTTTAGCACAAAAAACCGCCGTACTCTCTCCATAAAACCATATGTGATTTTTGATCACTATTTTTGATTTTTTCATTTAAAAAATTTTAAAGAACTTATCCCCGTTTTTGCCCAAGTCTCATCCAGACAATGTTTACTCTAGCGGTATTCTTTTTTCTATCAAAATGACTTAGGCACTTATCGTAATCTAAAAGAAAAATTGTGTTGACCTATTTGATTTTGCCATTTCATATAAAAGATCCAGCTTTACAAGAGAAATCAGATCTCAATCTTTTTATCCATAAAATTGAGGAATTGTTATATAATCAACTTTCTCGGATTACATACTTGTGTGTTTGTTTAATCAAAAAATTTTTTCGTAAAGTTTTTCGTTTACATAATTGCCCTAATTTTGATTCTCGGCACGAAAAAGGAGACAAAAATTGTTAAGTGGAAATAACGGCATGTTGCTACTAACCGTTTTATGGGCCATTTGTATAACATTTGCATAAATTTAGAGCGTATTATTTTGTTCAAAAAATTAAAATTTTTCATTTTGGTCTTTTGTCTTGCATTTCAAAAAAAGTTTAAAAAGAAACAACTGTGGCTTCAAACAAATCTATTTTTGCCTTTTTATGCTGGATATATAGGGTATCCAAAAATGGCAATTTTGCGATTGTTTACCCGATGTTTCAAATTTTCAAGTTTTTTAATTTTCACCAAACTAACCCTATTAACACAGGAACACTTCTTCAAATTTCCGGTATATTCTGTTATTTTAAGCTACTCTGAGCAAGATTCAAAAATTTTTTTGAAAAAAAGTTGTTAAAAAAATTCATGTTAAATTATAAGAAAAATTAAAAATCACGATTTTGATCGTGAATTTGGCTCAGTGGTAGTGCTACAAAATTCGAGTCTAAGGGTCTCAGGTTCGAATCCCACCTGAGTCGATTTTGAAAACGCTTCTCATACCAGGCATTAGCCTATTTTCACTTCAACACAGAAATCTCTTCCCTGAATCAGGGTCAGGGAAACGTTTTCAAGGCCAGGCAATGCGCGCAATCGATTTCTCGCCTAGAAAAGCCCCCATAGGACTATTTTGGTGAAAATTAAACAACTTTAAAAAATCCATTGCCATCTTTTGGGCAACCCTGTAATTTAGCTATTTCTCTCCATTTTCACACACTTCTAGGGTATCTAATTTCGTAAGAGTTGTTGCAAAAATTCCCAGACTTTTGATTTTTGTTCAAGTTTTCTTGAAAAAATTTCCCTTATTTTTGAAATTTCTGATGATGCAATTTTTGAATTTTCTAACGATGTGTTAAAACAATTGCGTGGTGGATTAAATAAAAAAAACGATTATGCAAATTTTTATTCCGCTTATTTTACCCTTTTCCCAATGATTAAAAATGGGAATTCTTCGGTTAATTGGGCTCAAAATGTTGTGTTCTAATGCTCAAAAAGTTCATTTTTAAATTTGTGTATATTTTCTAGGGCGCTGAACACGATGGGAGCATTTAAAAGACCAGTCCAGTAAGTTACAATCATATGAAACAATATATTCGGAAAGAGCATGAAAAATTGAGCATTTTTTGTTTTTACGGCATGTTCTGAATCGTTGTAGTTTTCGAGATAATTGCGTTTGAAATTTTGAATTTGT
>OZJO01027633.1:0-20308 GCA_900406225.1 Acrobeloides nanus | reverse complement strand
CACCAAAATTATCGAATTTGAAAAATGTTTTGGGTTATTGAAACGAAATCCCTGATTCATGGTTTTCGTTTCAATGACTCAAAACATTTTTCAAATTCGATAATTTTGGTGTCATTTTATTCGTCTCGCCGAGTCATAAAAAATACTGTAATTATTTTTTTTCTAAATGTTCATTTAAATTTTATAACGATTTATTGAATCGTTTCAATAAACAATCTGATTGATGAATCAGGGTTTTCGTTTCAATGTTCAAACTCATTTGGAAATTTTTTTGTTTCGCTCATAACTTTTTACGGGTAGATTTTCAAGTAGTGCCGTAAAAGCAAAAAATGCTCCAAATTTTGTGCTCTATCACATAGCATCAACCCCCCAAAAGTGAACTGGCCCTTTAAACCACCGAAAATTTTAGGCCATGTATTATGATGAAGGTTGAACAACAGCAAAAAAATCTCATATCATTTATTATTGCATATAATCTAATTTCTATATAAAAATGAAAATAAACGCAAATAGGAGTTCACAGGGTAGCAAGTGGTAAGATTGCATAATTGTTGGCCCATACCGTATACTCGAAAATCTTCTGCACTTCCCAATGCATTAGGGAAAATGTAATGAAACGAAAAGACAGTCATCAAAAAAGTTTGTGTATTACAACGAAAACATGTACACAACTTCAAAATTTCAAACGCAATTTTCTCGAAAACTATAACGATTCAGAACTTGCCGCAAAAACAAAAAATGCTCCATTTTTCATGAACTTTCGAATATCAACAAAATGGCAACTTTTTTCCGAGTGGACTGGTCCTTTCAAATAGTTGCATATTTTCTTCGTATTTTTTGAATTTGATGATGCCTTGCTGCTTTTCGTTTCAATACATTTTTCCTGATTCAATGGGAAACGCAGAATTTGTTAATAGAAAGAAAAGTCACCGAGCATGCAAAAATACTGATCGTGTGATATAAAGAAAGAAGAGGAATTTTGATTGAAGATTAAAATACAGACGCTATTTACTAGAAGAAAATTACTAAAAATCATGGAATAGATTAAACTTGTCTCGAATCACAGTTATAGGAGATTCAAAAATATTTTTTAAATTGTTAGCATATAGAAAAAAAGAAACGAATCAGAATATTAGACACAATGAAATTTTCAAAAATTGAAATTAGTTTATACTAAGGGTGTGTGCTAGCAGTCGTGAAACGCATTTGACGACGATTTCCGAACGCTAGCCGCCCGGAAACAAGTTTAAATTTGCCTGAATATTAACACAAAAACCATGAATGTTACATTTTTTAAAATACACTTAATTAAAAACAAAGCATTTTTTATAGCTCGACGAGATGAACAAAACGACACCAAAATTATCCAATTTGAAAATTTTTTTGGGTTATTGAAACGAAAACTCTGATTCAGGGTTTTCGTTTCAATAACCCAAAACAATTACCAAATTGGATAAATTTGGTGTCATTTTGTTCGTCTTGTTGAGCTATACAGAATGCCGTCTTTGTTTTGTTAATACATCCAATAATTAAGCGTATTTTTAAAAATGTAAAATTCAGGGTTTTCGTGTCAATATTCAATCAAATTCAAACCTGAAATGCGTTTCACGACTGCTAGCGTGCACCCTGAAGGGCCACTTTTGAAGTTCAGCTCTCTTACGACTTATAGATGGGCAACGGATGTCCCTCGGTATTGAACACATATTCATTTAGCTTAATCAATGGTTCATCCGCAAAGAGTAAGTAGAGGTATTTTAAACTTTCGGCTAAGAAGAATGACTCCATCATATCCCTGTAAAAAAGTGTAATATTTAAAAAAAGATTGACTGAAAAAAGAGCATACTTGTATTGCACGGGAATCTTTTTTACATTGTTAACAGAAGAATAACCATATTGCACTTTGGCGAATTTCTCAATCGCTTGGAAGGCCTCCCATCCCCACTCTTGATAGATTGTATCGCCGGTGACAGCGTGCAGATAGAACCATGCTTCAAAAGCTTCTGGCCTTAGTAAGCAATGAGCATCGAGTGGCTAAAATTGGGCTCACGTGATTTAAAAAACGAGCTTAGGCTACATCTGAATTTGACAGCGAAAAAATGCTTCTCTGATTCAGGGGAGATGTATTGAAGCGAAAAGTCGCAAAAATTGCATTTTTTTCGGCTTTTCGCTTCGATACACAATACGCCTTACCTGAATCAGGTCCTGAAAACACTATTGTATTTACCTTTATAATAACATCAGGTTCTTTTGTACCCGGTATCATATTGAAATGAACAATCTCTGGCGCCAACCCTGTCAATGTACTGTACATCTCGCGGCAAGTTTTTGAGAGGTTTTTGGCAATTTCTAGATGCTCTGGAGGCAAGCCATTTTGTACACCTAGAGCTAATGTACCCGGGAGAAAGCACACTAAATGGTCCTGAAAATATTACTATTGTCAATTTTCAAAATTTTCTCTCGTACCATTTTTGGGCTAAAATTTCTCCCATTTAATAACTCCCCGACGAATGTTAGCTTGTTGGGTTCGGATTGTCTAAGCAATAATTTTATCATAGAGGTCATCGACTTTTTGTAGTCTTCGAGCAACCAGTCGATCTTTTTCCCGGTTTGTAGCCACTGTTTGAGTAAATACTCGTAATATGAATCAGCACGTGCTCCGAAAGTTATTGCGGTATCAGCTAAAAACAAGCAAATAGAGCAGGGGGATCAAGTACGAAGAATGAAAATAAGAACATTTTTTGTTGAAAAATAAGCAAAAAATAAGAATTTTTTTAAAAAAAGACAGTGAAAAAAATAAGATTTTTTGCATTTTTTCAAATAAAACAAATAAGATTTTCTAATAAAATCTGCTCAAAAAATAAGAGTTGGACCCCCAAAATAAGAATAAATCTTATTAATAAGAACACTTGGTCACCCTGAAATAGAGATTAAATTTTCAAACTTCAATTACATTTGAATTTTCCATCGACAGTAGAAAGAAACATATCACATAAGCCCTCGTGAGCGTTACAACCAATATTATGAATATGCTCGGATATTCGAAAAGCCGCTTTCTAAAAATCACCTAATGATGTTTCAAAAACGAAGATTGATTATTGATGCTCAAAGTGGCTCTAGGAAAAAACTGACAACAGAAGAAAAAATCGATTGCGCGCATTTCCAACGCTTCCTTGACCCTGAATCGGGAGAAATCGGAGTGTGTATTGAAGCGGAAATCAGAATTTTTAGATTTTTTGCCTGAAAATGATTTTTCTGAGGGTAAATTTATGCGGGGAATCGATTGCGCGCATTTTCGAAGCTTGATGTTCCATTTTTTCCTTTTAGGTACTGCTTATACATTCGAATGATCTCGTTATTTCTTTGTAATCTAGGGGGTACACCCGGGGGTCTTGGTCTCCCACTGAATCGGGGACAAAATTATCACTTAACTTTGAGCATCACAAAGATTACCTCATAGGAATCATTATTTGTAGCGCGTGCAAGATCGCGAAATTCCAACTGAATTGAAGAAACTTCGGATAAAGAACTATCCGAACCCCATGAAGGAGATTTGCCTTTCCTAAAATCTTGTTTTGGCCATAAGTCATACTAAACTACCTAGTTTTCATATTTACATCACTGAAAGGAATGGGAGATGGAGAATCAAAGGCACCCGTTAACCGACTTCCGATATCCTCGGCTTTTTGAAGAAATAATCGATCACCCGTTAGATGAAAGGCACTTAGTAACCCGCCTACGACTCGAATTGTCGTCTCGAACAGACTAACATATCTATCCTGGTCAAAATTCAACTTTGTTTCAATCCATGTCTTGGCTTCAGCAAATTCTAAATTCGACTATTTAATCCAGAAAAGGATGAAAGATAAGAAAACCTTCGTCCATTCCCATGATTAGTAAAGTGTCCAACGAATCAATGATAGTCAGCCCACAATTCATCCACTCAGTAAACGATTTTGCTATCGGCCGCAAATGGTCGTGTCCTGTAAAATTGTACTTTTTGACATTCTTTTTATAAGTCATGGCGGACAAAATGATATAAAAAACGGGCATGAACCTAAAATTCAAAATAGTTTATGCCATTGGTTCGGCTCATCGAGACGAGCAAAACGAGTACCATATCATGGGTTTACCTGTAGTCGAGTGGCTAACGTGCTAAGCCTTCATTCATTAGGCGCAGGTTCGAATCCCAGCCCGAATTTAAGGTTCTCCTTTCATGAAAATGCCATTAGACGACGGGTAAAACATCCAACTCCCCCTCCCCATGATATGGTACTCATTTTGCTCGTCTCGATTAGTTAAATCCAATGGCATAAACCGTTTTGAATTTTAGGTGCATGCATCATTTTTGTACGCCGTGAAGTGGACTAACCCCATGCAAACTGTTTATAACCACTCCACGCATGTTTCATAGCCATTTGTACAGCGCGCATACGATCATTTGTAGGACCTAAAAAGTTGTTATTCTATGTTTTCGTTTACAAAAATAGACCCGAAAATTTAGGGTAATTAGGCTCTGCAACTTGTTTCACTTGTTCTGCTTGCTCATCAACAGGTTTTACTCGCTTTTTCTCCAATGAATCTTCCACATTCGTATCAAAATCCTAAATTACAATTTTTAGAGATACTAACAATAGAGGGCCACCCATGTGAAAAATTTTTTCTGAAAATGACCTCTCTAGGGGTAAAAACATGAGGAAAATCCGAATTTGACATTTTCGAAGCGAAAAAACGCTTCCCGATTCAGAAAAGGAAGTGTATTGAAGCGAAAAGTGGCCAAAATCGCATTTTTGCGACTCTTCGCTTCAATACACAGGCCTTCTCTGAATCAGGGAAGCGTTTTTTCGTTTTGAAAATGCCAAATTCGAATTCTCGCATGTTTTTACCAGAGAGGTCATTTCCAGAAAAAAAATTTTGAATTTTTTTCACGTGGGTGGCACCCATATTGTGTAGTAGCTCCCAATTTTGAATTTAAGTAATGAAGACTTGCCTCAATTTGTGGTTTTTGTTGTGGCACAACTGGATCATTAGAGTGGTCTCTGTTTTCTTTATTAATTATTTGTGTTGGATGTTGTTCGCTTGAGGATGTTATTCGAGTATACAAAAAGCAGCATGTAATCAAAATTCCCAGAAACAACAAGAATGTTTTAGTCTTTCTTTGCATAAAGCGAAATTTCTGAAAATTAGATAATTGACAATCAAAGTTGAATCGAAAAATAGCGCAAGAGTTTACAGAGTAAGCCAAAAAAAACCCGTACTTTTGCATTTTTTAGTGAAAATCTTCAAAAAAATTTTGTTTCAAAAATCGCCTATAAGGGGTATTTTCATGCGAAAAATCGATTGCACGCATCGAAACCCCTTGAAAACGCTTTCCAGAACGAGAAATATCAAATTGTTGTATTTTCAAGTATTACAGAAGATTTCTCGCATAAGAATACCCCTGGTGGGTCATTTTGGAAGGAAGAATTTTTTGAACAATTTTCGCCAAAAAATGAGCAAATGGGGATTTTTTGAACATCCTGTAAACCTCTAACATTCGTGAAAAATATCGTTAATACTCTTACCCTCCATGACCTTTTATATGCATTTGAAAAGGCCTGCTTAGTTGGATGAACAAAATATGGCAAATCTTCGCCGTGTTGGATATGTAATAACTGCGGCATCAACTCGATCTTTTATGCATCCAATTTGTATAAAGCCATAGCTGAACAAATTTATCAAATTCAACTAGTTAAAATAATGATTTGCATAAACGAATTATTTTTAAACAAAAAACTTTTTAAGCTTTACTTTTATTTTTAAAGCAGAACAAGTATAGCCACAATATGGCAAATAAATTTGGTAAAGTGGTATTTTTCAAATCAGAAAAACTATACTACATATGTTGTCTTAATTAAAACTTTTTGATGAATACCACTTTCAAAATTAAACAAAATGATAAAATGAGAACCTTAAAACATATGGCAAAAATAATCAGATCATTTTTGGAGATCAATTTTCTTGAATTATGCTCTTATAGTTATGCTCTTCCAACAATTTTAGTGGTCATAAAAGCACACATAGATTGCATGAAGAATACCCGGAATAAAGCCAAGAAGTGTAAGCAATATGTTGATGCTAAACAGGTTATTTATCAGAGGTTATTATCTAAAGAAGAACAAAAAATTTGTGTATTTTTGATGTCAAAAATAAGGTTGAATTTTTGAGTCTCTAATACTTTTTTAGCAGTACCGTTTATGTAATGCAAAAGAAATTTGAGAACTCAAAAATTTTTCTAAATGAGATAAAAATTGGACAATTGTATTGTGTTCGGAACACATTAAGTTCTATATTTTCAGAGAAGAAACACAAGAACACAACGGGCATAAGGCGCATTTTTTCTATTATATAATGCAAAATAATTTCAACCACTAACTTACCACAAATGAATCGTACAACNATATTTTCAGAGAAGAAACACAAGAACACAACGGGCATAAGGCGCATTTTTTCTATTATATAATGCAAAATAATTTCAACCACAAACTTACCACAAATGAATCGTACAACCACGTCTGATGAACACAGCAATTGGCTAAAATAAGAAATATATTTTTCTAGAGATCTATTTGAAATATGTCTATATTCAGTAGCGTGTCCAGGATTTGTATTTTCTATTTCGAGAGAAGGGGGCAAAACCCCAAACACATGTGTTCATGATGTGAAAAAAGCCTGACTTAAATTTCAAAAAGTTGTAATAAAAAAATTTACATTTTAAAGGGGATCCGGTTTGTGTTCACTTCGTGAAAAAAATTTTCAGCAATCTCTATGAAAATGACTTTTTTTATAGTTAAAAATAAGCGAAAAAGTGATTCCACGCATTCCTGCATGAAGTTTTCAAGCTTCGGAAATGCGCGCAAACGATTCTCCGTATGGAAAAATCCCAATATAGGTAGTTTCCAACATTTTTCTTGCCGAAGTCAGACTTTTTCTCGTTTTGACATATGTGCCAAAACCTTATTTTTTTCAATAAAATGTTTCAAATTTTTCCTAAGAAAATTTTTGGCTCGTTTCGTGGAGCGCTCCTCCTCTCCACCCACATGGGAAACGCTACTGTCTATATTTATTATATTTAAAACTTAGCTTACCGGACAGATAATAGTCAGCAACAAAATGAAGCAATCAGCTAACGTGCGACACATTTTCTTTTCTCACTTATGAAGTTTCAATTGAAATTACTACACAAATGTTATACTTTAAAACCGCACAACAATTCAAAAAGTATCGATCACGTATATATAAAACGTGTATTTCTAATATTCAAGTTCACAAATTTTTTATCAATAATTATCACCTTCTGCTATAAATAAAATACACGGTAAAATTCTCTTAGCACAAATTTTAAACATATAACAAACATCTAAAAACAAATATTTGCTAAAAGATGCGGCATAAAGTGGAGGTTAAAAATCTTAATAGGATGTTTTTCGGCTGATTTTAAAGGAAAAAATTTCGACTTTTGGACTACAATAAGTGAATCCAACAAAGTAAACTAGCTCCAAGCAGTGTTATAAAGCGGAAAATAAAGTATTTTTTCCATAAAAATATAGTTGTTTTCATAATCGTATTTTAAACAATGTATGCTGCATCTTATAGTAACGCAAAAGTAGAGATCGAAAATTTTGATGTAAAAATCGTTCAAAACTGCATGGTTTTTACTCTATTACACTAGAAAACGCTTGCATTTCGATTAGGCCCCCTTAGATCTACAAGTAGATTTGGGGGTCTACTTGTAGATCTAACTGAACCTCATCAAAATGCAAGCAAGTTTTCGATTGTAATCGTGTAAAAACATGCAGTTTTGATGATCAAAATTTCTGATCTCTACTCACAAGTACCCGTAAAAGAAAATACTATATAATGCAACAAGCCTAAACATTTAGAAACTTCCTTCCGTAAAATATTGCCTTCTGTTCAAAAGCCGCAGATTTAATCGAAGTATTGTGTTGGTAGAAAGGATTCATGGAAAACTTGATATAAGTCTCGTACATCTCTTGAAAAAACTGACGTATTCCTTCATCATTCTTTTGAGTGTGCAAGATTATCATCCTCATCCTCCCAGCAGTTACGAATGCAGAAACAAGCCATTCATTAAATTTATCGATAACCTATAAATCTAACGTTTTTTGTTGAAAAACACCTAGTTTTAACTTGAAAAAAAGTTCTGACTATTTTGGGAATAGTCAGAACCTTTGCCTCTCCCTGTAGAAGAGAATCTTCAAAAAATAACAAATCAAAACCTGCCTTTAAATACATTTGCTGATTCNGGAAATAGTCAGAACCTTTGCCTCTCCCTGTAGAAGAGAATCTTCAAAAAATAACAAATCAAAACCTGCCTTTAAATACATTTGCTGATTCTGAGTCATTTGTTCATCGATAATGTCCAAGGCGGCATGTGCAATAAACTGATTGAGATGGCGAACATCTTGTTCTAGCTTTTTCTTTGGATCTGGTAAAGGAAATTCGATTTCGAAAATTGGTTGATCTTGGTGCCCAACAATCACAAAATAATATTTAGACATTTTTTCCAGATCTAAAAATCCGATATAGAAAATATTACACAAATTTCTTAGCGTTCACAGGCATAAAGCCAACTTTGTCACGAAATAGTGATGCTTTGAGATCTGTTACATGCTCTGCTCCCTCGTTCTTGGAAAAAATTGGACGTTTACCCCCTTAATTTTGACCTTTTTTGAAAAATTTGAGGTTTACCCTCCTAATTTTGACTTTTTTTTGGAAAAGTGCCCGTAGTTGGGGGTCTGGCTATGCCACTGATCATGGCAAATGCGTTCGTGCAACACTGTGCGTGGCAAAAGTTGGCCGTTCGCAAGTTTATAATAAACAAAGTAGAACAAAAGAAAAGGAATCCAATTTGAAACATTTATAATTTCCTGTTCAATAAAACGCTTGTTTCACTTCATAGTTAGTTTTCAAACGTAAAAACCGTAATTATAATACTCTGATATGAATCGTTGTCATTTTCTACCTTGTAAAACGTGTTACTTTTTTTGAAAATTTGTTGGAGCGTACAATTGTAATTTTGTTTTGCAGGCTCGCCATTAATACGCGCTACTTGTTTCGATAGCGTTTTCGAGCGCACTAATCCTTTTCGTCTCGAANTTTTTTTGAAAATTTGTTGGAGCGTACAATTGTAATTTTGTTTTGCAGGCTCGCCATTAATACGCGCTACTTGTTTCGATAGCGTTTTCGAGCGCACTAATCCTTTTCGTCTCGAATGAAAAGTTTTAGAGATGGTTGCAAGGAATTTTGGAAGCTAGTTCACTCATTGGGCCACACTTAACGTTCAAACAATTTTTCTTTTAAAATCGACCAAAAAACATCGTATTAGGGTTTTTGGAATTTATGCACTTCGGCCCCCCAAAATTTGGGGGGGGGCACTGATCAGTGCAGTTTGGCCCCCCCCCCAAATTCGCATAAATCAAACATTTGGGGGGGGGGGGCCGAAGTGCATAAGTTCCGGGTTTTTTTTTAGTAAAATTGGCTCAAAAACTATTTTGACCAGAAACCCCGTATCTTCTTTGAGAGAGGGGTCCGAAGTTTGCCTACTAAATGGGCACAAGTCATATAAGCCCAGATCTTGCACCATCTGACTATCACCTTTTCCGGGATTTTCCGCAGACAAACCTGGGCACTATTACTTTTTTCCCCTTTATTTTCCCCCTTACTTTTTTCCGATTTTACACAAATTTCAAAGTAATAACGGGGAAAAAGTAAGAATGAAAAACCAAAAAAGAGAAAAAAGTAATAGTGCCCAAACCTGGACGAATTGCACTTCAAAAACGATGGAGATGCTAAAAATGGCTTCGAACCTATTTTGATCAGAAGCCCCGTATTTTCTTCGATAGAGGAATTCGAAATTTACCTACTAAATGGGCACAATACTAAATAATAACGAATATCTTACCTAATGTTTAGAGGGCGAGTGCCTCTCACCGTTCTGAACAAAAGTCCGTAAAAAAACGTACGGGTACTCCTTATGATTTTGATAATATTGGGTTGTTCCAAAAGTTTTCACTTTACACTTTTTTCAATTGAAAAAAGTGTATAAAAGTATAAAAACTTTTGGAACAACCCAATAAAATTCGAAAATTTTCAAATTTGACTCCCTATTTTGACTAATTTTTTGAAAAAAAGTGCCCCTCACCGTTTCTGAGTGCCCCGAAAAGTTTGTTAGGAAGAAGACAAGAGTGTTTTGAAAAATTCTAAACCATTACGACATCAACAAAATGAACTAGTAACTTTTTATGAATCGAACTTTTTCAAAACTGTTACATGATGTTCTTCTTTTGTGGCATAGAATACAGACAATAAGAGTCCTTTAACAATCCTATGTAGATCACATTTGTATCAAAGTTAAATTCGCTCTTCAACCATGGGCACTACGTCGATTTTTGCCAGGTTATCGTAGAGTTCTTTTGTGCCAATGTACCTTTGGCAAGAGCGAAGATCCCAGTGTTCAAAGACATTTCACATCTTTCATAAACGCTCTCTTAAAGGAGCAGACCACTTTGGGAGAGTTATTGCCATGTGATAGAGCACAAAATTTGGAGCATTTTTTGCTTTTACGGCACTACTTGAAAATCTACATGGCATCCACTCCCCAAATGTGGACAGGATCACCTTTTTTAGAGATGAGATTGGGTACATATTTTATTCTATTCGCTACTTGTGTCTCTGTGGGTAGATTTGCTACTCCTTCACCATTTTTAAATTCATATTTGTCACAAGATGATAGAAATAGTCTGGCAAAACTATTCGATGAAGCTTTGACTAAAAAGTCGGATGATATTGCCTCGATTCATTATGCGGCGGCTGGTTATAAACTATTGGGATCACCTATTGATGCAGCGAAGGCAAAGGTAAATTTGGCACGAATAGTGAACTAGCTTCAAATCTTTTACTATTTAGACTGCTTGTGAAAAAGCTAAACAAGTCGATTTGACCGCCCTAAAAGATCTTTATCATGTCACTGGTGCAACTTCTGCCTTACCAAACTGTGCACTATCAAGCATTGCTACGGCTCAAAAGACAATAGAATCGGCTGCTTCTGAGTCTCAACCAAGTGCCTTGAATTTGTTGTACGCGTTGGAAACTGCCAAGAATCTTGGATTGAAAGGTAGCTTTTTTCATTAAGCTTACTTGTTCAATTAGACTATTTATAGTTAACCAAGCGGACTTTGATAAAGCTCTTACGACTGCTTTTAAAGATGATTCATCTGCGAGGTAAAATTTTTTTAAATTTCTTGATCACAAACAATCTTTTAGCATTGCCTATGCACTTGTTGCAGCATCTCTTCTGGATAAAAACTATGCAACGAAGTATTTTGATCATATTAAAGATTTTGTTGGTCAAGCTGATGAAGTTGATGGGAAATATTTGCAGGTATTATAAATAAATCTAATTTTTCATATAATATGCATGTTGTAGCTTGAAGGTGGAATTAGTGTAACTGCATTGGGTTTACATGGTGTGTACAGTTTAGCCGAAAAAGCTGGAAAGGCACCTGTACTTAAAAATGTAAGTTCAGTATTTTATATGATTTTATTCAAACTTAGCAACATTGCTCTCAAGTATAAATGATAGGGGAGAGGTGAGTGTTTCGCCAAAAATGGCCAAATTTTTACTAAATATGTCCAAAATTTTCAATTTTTCACCAAAAATCGTAATTTTCGGCATAAAAACAGCGTTTTCCAAAAAAAATTTTGCCAGCGGCGCTGGTTTTTTGTTTGTAAAAATCGAATTTTGCTCAAAAAATTGAAATCCTCTTTATGACATACACAATTTTTAGGAGGAAGTTGTCAAATTCGCCAATTACATCCTTAGTCGCCGAGGAGCTCCACTCGAACGTCCAGCTTTCCTTTTGTTGCAAGCTTTAAATACGTTAGCTAAGAACCCATACCATGTTCCGCTAACGTTGACTTTGGCTACACCGTTGACTCTTGATCAAAACAAGGTACTGCAATTATACTTTTGCCATATACCCTTTTTTTTTAGCAAGTACAAGTACGCGTTTCCGATGTTTTGGGTGATTCTGTGGGCACTCCTACTGTTTCTCTTGAATCATCTACTCCTGGTGCACTTACTCGACGCGCTTTGACTAAGGTTGCTGATGATAAGTAAGTTCTAATATCTAATTTCTATGGTTAATATTTAGAACAAACACATTATATGTACTCGATTTGAAAAATGAAAAACTGGAATCTGGCTTTTACAAGTTGGTCTTTTCAGCCAGCACAAAGGTATTTTATTGGTACTAGTTCGGAACAGAGGATCCACTTTCGAAAAAAAGAGTGAACTTAACGTATCGCATCTTGTTTTTGGAGCTTAAGAAGAATTTTTTGCGATTTTTAAATTCATCGCATAAAATTATCCCCTAGGATGGTCATTTTCAAAAAAATTTTTCGAAAAGTGGGTCCTCTGTTCTTAACTAATACCATTTTATTATACCTTTTTTAATCCTTATTTCTAGGACAAGAAGCATATTGGAGTAACAAATGCACAGGTTTCAGTCAAAGTTCCAACCGTAATTGCCATTGAGGATGTTCAAGTAGCTGTCTTCGAACGTGATTTGACCAAACCCAACGATTATTCCAAGTAAGGTATTATGTTCATTTCCCCAGTCTATTGTTTTAGAGTAAAACAAGGCGATAAACTTTCATCTGTGCTCAAGCTGGATTCTCATCAAAAATTGCACGTAAAGTTCTCTGTCAAAGATCAGAGTGCAAATAAGCTCATTACTGTTCATCAAGCTTTTGCGGTCTTAGTTCACGATAAGACCAACCGTGAAGTCATCTATGTGGCTGAAGCAGACGCTACCTCAAAGGCGTACTTATTTGAATTGGTATGTACAGGGGGCCTCCCCCAAAATGACAATTTTGCGATTTTTGTCAATTTTTTATATTTTTTTACCAAACCTATAGAGACTTTTCGGAGCTATTTAAGTCTGGTGCCCCAACCAAGGTCCGTGAGAGCAATCGATTTTTCGCATAAAAAACCCGGGGGTATGTGATGAAAATTGAAAATTTTTGAAAAAATCGCTAATTGCCAAAAAAAATTTTGGCACACTGTATTTTTACAGTTGTTATAATCTATACCTTTTAGGATTTGAAAACTAGTGAGAAAGATTTTGGTGGTCTAACTGGAACTTATCATTTGAGGCTACTTATTGGCGATCCTATTGTTTCGAATTCTATTGACTGGCATTTGGTAAACATTTGGGAGCTACTTCGGCTCTTATACCCCATTGAATGTGGTCTAAAATCGAAAAATTTTATTTTTCAAAAATTACCCCAAATAGGGTAATTTTTGAGAAAATTTCAAAAAATAAAATTTATCGATTTTTGACCATGCTCAATGGGGTAGAAGATCCGAAGTATAATAGCTCTAAATAGTGCAAAATCATTAACACTTTCTGATTGTCTTTTTTTCAGGCCGACGTAGCTGTATCCGTTGCACCTGTAACACCTCCAGAAATAAAGAAATCTGAAAAAATAATTTATGATCCATTGCCGACCATTCAACACAAGTTCCGAGAACCAGAACCTCTTCCACCACATATAATGTCTGATACATTTACCACACTCTGTTTGGCTCCACTATTATTGCTCTTTATTTTGGTTTGTTTTGGCCCTGATAACGTATGAAAAAATTCTTCATTTAGTGGCTTCGAGTTGGTATCAATTTTGGAAATATTCGATTCTCCTTGTGGGCACTCGGTTTCCACGTGGGAATTGCCGCAATCTTCGGTCTTTACTTTTGCTTCTGGCTTAAACTCAACATGTTCGTTACTTTGAAATATTTAGCAATTATTGGTGTTCCGACCTTTATTTGTGGCAATCGTCTTCTTCGTAGCCTTCATGATGCTAAAAAGTAAATTTTTCTCTTTTTTGCTAAGGATAACCCACGTGAAATTTTTTTGTTGGAAATGACTCCTCTACGGGTAGAAACATGCAGGGAATCCGAATTTGACATTTTCGAAACGAAAAAACGCTTCTCTGACTCAGGGAAGACCTATGTATTGAAAAAATGCGATTTTTGCCTAAAAACGACCTAAAAATGTGCGAGAGAATCCGAATTTGACATTATAAAATTCCTCTCGGATTCAAGAAAAGCTGTATATCGACGTGAAAATTCGATAATACACAACCGTTTTAATAATACACAAATTTTAAAGCTCAAACTTTTGCAATATTATAGTTAACCAATGATTTTCGCGTTGATATACAGCTTTTCTTGAATCCTAGAGGAATTTTATAAATGCCTAATTCAGGTTCCACGCACATTTTTACCCCAAAAATGGTCGTTTTTAGATAAAAATCGCATTTTTGCGACTTTTCGCTTCAATACGCCTTCCCTGAATTAAGGAAGCGTTTTTTCGTATCAAATTCGGATCCCCCGCATGTTTTTTGTCATTTTCAGAAAAAATTTTCAAGTGGGTAACTCCCACTCCTATTGTGTACTAGCTCCATTTTTTAGACCAAAAACTGAATAATCTATCATTTGAAGCAATCCTAGAAGACATGTGATATTTGCTTTATAGAATCAGGTTTTTGTTGTTAATGTTTAACAAGGAACACACTCCCAACTTGATACCCCTCCAATTTCGCCAAAATCGAGATACAAATGTTTGTCATACATGATTATTAAATTTTTTTGGAATTGTTGGCCCACAAGGCACATTACAAAATTCAAAAGTTTTGTAAAAAAATTTTTTATTTTTGTGTGAGATAAAGGGTGCTTCGAAGCCCTTTTTCGCAATAAAAGAAGGAAAATTGAACAAAACTTTTGAATTTTATAATGTTTGAATCGTTTCAATAAACAATATTTTATTGAATCAGGCAAGATTATATCATGCTTTGCAAATCACTGTATGTTATAGCAAATTTTGAATGCTCATATCAGGAGGTTCTATAGGTCAAAAATCCAAAAAATTTAATAATCAAGTCGGGTATGGTAAACATTTTTAGCCCGGTTTTGGCGAAATATGAAGGTATCAAGTTAGGAGTGTTCCTTGTAAGTTAATTTATTTTTTTTATTGTTTTCGGGTTTTATGCCACATTCTTTATATATGCCTAGGATTGAACTCAAAACTTTATTGTTATTCTTTTTTGACTTTATGTTAAATAGTAGTTAATAAATAAATTTTGTTAAAGGAGAAGAGCTGATTGAAGCGAGTTATCACAAAAATTTTTCCGACAAACGTAAAAAATATTTGAAACGATGAAAAAAATATTGTTTTCGAAAAAATTTTTTTGGGTTTTTAGGTGCTTTTTATTAATTGTCTACGACTGTCGAATGAATGACCTGCAAAGGAATTATCAGAAGAACTGACCTGCCATCTAATGTAATAATAGTGATACACTAGGTCTTATTCTATTTCTATCATTGGGTATATTGTAAACCTTATGACATACCTGTTTCTTTGTTTTGATTATATTATTGGTCCTTTAAAACGGTGTTATGCTTTTGGATCGAATAACTTTATTGATTGAAACTTGCTGTAAAAAAGGCCAAAAAACACCCAAAAAAATTTTTTCGATTTTTCCTCGAAAACAGTATTTTTTTCATTTCGAACATTTTACGTTTGTCGAAAATTTTTTTTTGCGATAACTCGCCTCAATCGGCCCTTTAAATATAGCACTTTCAAATTGATGCACACTTTTTTATTGTTAAAATATCTACGTGGTGAAATTGAGTTAAACTACAAGCTTTTTAGATGCTAAGTAAAAAGGGCCGTTTATTGCAGTTTTGTCGGTTCAATAGTAATTTTATTTCCGCTGTAGGTTTTGATAAACAAACAGCTTCTCGGGATCATGCTAAGAGAATAGCGGTTGTTGGTGATAACGTTTCATTGTCTTATGCTCAGTTGAATGAGAAAATCGGACGGTATACAGCATTGTTGTTTTCGAAGTATGGATTACAGGTTTGCATCCGGTTTTTATGATCGTTTTTATTTTCAGAAAGGAGATCGCTTATTAGCCCGAACTTCGAAATCCATAGAAAATATGGCTTTGTATTTAGCCACACTTCGTCTTGGAGCTGTTTATGGTACGCTTTGAAATTTCTTGACTATGCACACCTGTTTTTTGACCCATACATATATTTCGTGAAATGACACCAAATGTTATTTTTTTAGTGCCCTTAAATCCGGATTACACTGCTCATGAATCGCAGCATTTTGTAACGGTATGTGCTCGTCGGCTATTCGATTGGACATGGACTGTTTTTTCAGGACACTGAGCCAAAGTTAATGGTCACTTTGAATATGGAATCAGATAAGCACTTTCAAGAGAAACTGCAAGTTATTCATGAATCTGTAATTCAACAAGAAGCGAGTAAATTCTCTCCCGAGCTTGAAGTTGAAAATGTTGATCCGAATGATATTGCTTGTATGGTCTATACTTCTGGTACTACAGGTATGTTCCTGTTTCATGGAATGAAAAAATTTTGCTCAAAAATAAATTCATCTAGTTGTTTAAAGGGCTGATTGAGGCGAGTTATCGCAAAAAAATTTTTTTCAAAATTTTTTCGACAAACGTAAAAAATGTTCGAAACGATGAAAAAAAAACTGTTTTCGAGGAAAAATCGAAAAATTTTTGGGGTGTTTTTGGCCTTTTTTTGATTGAACTTGTAAAAAAGGCCAAAATTTTTTTTCGATTTTTCCTCGAAAATATTCTTTTTTTTCATCGTTTCGAACATTTTTTACGTTTATCAAAAAAAATTTTTGCGATAACTCGCCTCAATTGTCGGCCCTCCCCCTTTAAAATTGATCAATTTTAGGATTGCCCAAAGGTGCTATGCTCACTCATGGTGGCTTGAAAGCAAATGCAGAAGCTTTGGTTGAATGCTGGCATTTCACTAAAAACGACATCCTCTTACATTCTTTGCCATTTTATCATATTCACGGGATGTTTATTAGCCTGAATTGTACTTGGCTATCTCGTTCAACAGTGCTCTTCCAATCTAAGTTTGATGTTCAAAACGTTATACATTTGTTGCCAAAATCCACCGTGTTCATGGGTGTTCCGACATTTTATAGGTAGGAGAAGTAATGCATACGTCCTGCTAGTTCGGGGTAGCGATGCGAAGACCCAATGAGCTCCATGCCTGGGAGCTGTCAACCAACCTTGTTTTTAATGAATTTTTCTTAACTAAAGATAAATATCAGTCTTACCGATGGATCACTCGGTTTGTGGATCGATGAAGAACGCAGCAAACTGCGATAAGTAGCGTAAATTGCAGACGCTTTGAACGTTAAACTTTCGAACGCACATTGCGCCTTAGAAGTCACCCTGCGGCACATCTGGTTGAGGGTCGTGATCAAAAACAGCAGGACTATAGCTGTAATAGAAATAGCTGGTGAATCACGAGTTCGGCCTACCGCCTCTGGCTGAACGTATTTTGCCATAATGCTAGTGAAATCAATCGCTCGCACATGAGATTGCGTACCACGCGGATGATCTATTAGCAGAAGCAATAGGTCTCGGTCACCAGGTGCTTATATACTGTGTTTTACCATAATGCTAGCATTCGAATTTGACGCGGTGGTGTTTTTAGAGCGAATATACCAAAATTCGTATGAGAAAAATCATAGAGCCGATCGGGCGCCCGATCCTGAACGAAAATTGTTCGTTCAGGATTGAGCACCCCATTCAGAATCGGGCACAACATAAACAATTTTTAGTCGGCTGTTAAATTCAAAATATTTTTCTGCTATAAATTTGAAAAATATTCGGTTGTTCGTGAGTGGAAGTGCGCCGTTAAGTCCAGCTATTTGGGAAGAATTTTACAAAAAGACGGGGCATAGAATTTTGGAAAGATATGGCATGACAGAAAGTAGGTCTTTTTCGTCTATTTTAAATGAAGTTTTAGCTAGTATAATTACTTCAAATCCCTATGAAGAACATCTTCGTAAACCAGGTAGCGTTGGTTTTCCTGTTCCAGGGTTTCAGGTATTTTGTGATTTCTTATTAAAAAAACTACATTTTCTTTTAGGTTAGAATAGCTGAAAGTGGTATGATAGAATGCAAGGGTCCGAGTTTGTTCAAAGGTTATTGGAAACTCCCTGAAAAGACCAAAAGTGAATTTACGGAAGACGGGTTCTTTATTACAGGTGATATGGGTCAATTCGATGAACAAGGTAAGTATCTTTAGCACTAGCAGACAATTGCCAACGGACGATTTTTTCACTTTTTCTAGTGGCCAAAATCAAAAAATTCTTTCAGATTTCCTCGTGTCGAAAAAGCCCCGAATACAAACATTCCGAGACAATTTGGAAAAGAATTTGAAAAATTCGTCAAAAATTGAAAAATTCGTTAAAAATATTTTTTACCCGTTTTTTAAGGCTACGTGCACATTCTTGGTCGCGGAAAAGATTTGATAATTAGTGGTGGTCTGAATGTATATCCTAAACAAGTAGAAGATGCATTGGATTCCCTTGAATTTATTAAAGAAAGTGCTGTGATAGGTATTCCGATCGTTTAAAATATTGTCACATGCGTAACCAGGGAGCAGGGAAGTCCGCCCCCCGAAATTTGAAAAATGAAAACAAATTTTACTAATAGTCCCCCTATGTTTGTGCCCAATAATTATTTTTAAAAGCCTAATGGTCCCCTTTATGATTTTTCAAAAAAGTCCAAAATTTTTACGATTTTTTTATTAAAAAGCATTTTTTGCATAAAGCGAGCATTTTCAAAAAATTTTTGCGCCGTTTTTTGGCTATAACTTCAAGAATTCAACAAAAATTTTTTCGAAAAACAACGTAAGTGGGAGGCAAGGCCATTTTTTCGATTTTTGTGGAAAATTTTGTAATAAAAATCATATAGGGATCTTTATGTTTTTGGGCCCCCGCGAAAATTTTTTCTGGGTACGCCACTGGTTACATGGTGTTGAAATTACTTGCGCAAGATGGGGACAGTCCTACCCCAATTCTTCTTATTGGGGAAAAAAGGATGCCACTTCTTGGCCCGAAAAATCGGAAAAATACATAAGGGTTGATTATTCCTCCCTTGGAAAAATTGCCTAATATACGATTTGAACTTCAAAAAAATCGTCAATTTTTAACTCTTTTTTGGACTTTGTTCAAATAAGAAGTGGTAAAACTAGTATGAATACGAGAGGTCTGTTCGATCCCGAATATTGAAATTTTATTTTTTCAACTTCCGGGGATCGAATCCTCTGTTCAAAATGAATTTTGCGCCACTTTTTCCTGTACAACTTCTTATTTTGGTTCAAAATTTCTTATAGACTACGCTTCTTATATTGGGACCCTGTCCCCCCTTGTCCCCACCTATGGCGTTTAATGACTTATTTAAGGTGTGCCACATTCCGATTTCGGCGAGGTTGCTGTAGCCGTTTGTATACCAGCCGATTGGAAGTCTGATCTAACACGGCTAGAAGCTAATGTATTAAAAGAAGTTAAGCAAGAATTATCCAGTTATAAAGTGCCGAAGAAAGTGATCTTCGTTGAAGAATTACCAAGAAATTCTATGGGGAAGATTCAAAAGAAGGATTTACGTGAAAAATACAAAAATTTATTTCATTAGAGTTGTTTAGTAATAATAATTATTCCTATATAGGTTTATACCGATTTGTATTACTTACATTTGTATTAGATGTCTATTAATAAAGTTAATATGTATCGAAACTCGATCCCGTCCCGGATCCCACCCTTCCCAAAATTGAATCCCATCCCTAGCAGTTGCACAACACCGGTAAATTTTTACCTGGAGGGTAGGTCATTTTTTCCCGGCGCCGAAGACACCGAGAAAAAACGTAAGAGGGGACCAAGGAAAATTTTTGAAAAAATTTGGGGTATTTTTTGCCTTCAAATTGGGGGGGGGGGTAGGGCATAAAAGCAAACTTTTTGACCACCCTTTGTACAACTGTAATCCCGAGTGGGCATAAATTTACACCCCTAAAAACAATGCATTAGAAAAAATCACTAAAAATGGCAAATTGCTGACCAAGAAATTGCATTTTTTGTGGCAAAACTTGCATTTTTAAAGATTTTTTGGTGAAAAAATGCCAATTTTATTACAAAATTTGAAGAAGGGGGCATTTTTTGAAAAAATAGACATCTTAATAAAGTTGAAAAAATTACATATTTGCACATCAAAATTAGTCTAGCCCATTAAAATATGCTAATTCACCCTCAATCATACAGTAATTCGTCTCTCTCTCTTTTGCCACAGGACAAGTCTAGGGTTGAAAAAAAGATGGCCTTGAACCTGATTGACGCGCAACGCTTGA
>OZJO01027625.1:0-12804 GCA_900406225.1 Acrobeloides nanus | reverse complement strand
AAAATCCTATGACATTAAGCTAAAATAGAATTCTAGACGAAAAATATAAAAAATTCGAAACAAATTTGATGATAATCGAAAATAGCAATGGCATTTCACGTGAATTTTTTTGTACAAGCTTGTGTCAAGCATAGTCAAACATTGCTTTCGAAATATCGCCTCTTCAAAATTGTTTTTGAATATAAACATGATTTAAAAAATTTTCCGATGCGTTCGTATATGCTCGTTTCTATAAATAGACTTTCCACTTCATACCCTTTGCTTCCATTTCAATTAGTGTCCGATCCCGGGTCCGGGATCGACCTCTTGGCCGGGACGGAATTTTTCGGGTTGAACTATGGCAGGATTAGGAATTATGGAAAATTATCACCGATGCAAAAAATGTCGTAAAATTTTGTGCCACGAAAAATGTCTCGAAAATTTTGCGTTGCAAAATAAAACACCGAATCCGTGAATTGCTTCTTTACGAGTATCGACTTGGTTCATCTGCTTACAAAGCTACAAAAAATTTCAATGAAGCAGAAGGAGAGGGAACAGTAAGCTATTCGACAGCAAAAAGATGATATTCTTTATGGCTTTGTATTTCCGAAGAAATTAGCCCAAATGCCAAAAATCCCGGTATTTTCGGTACCAGTGATCTCTAATCGAAAAACCGGCATTTTAGTATGTGTAGTTTTTTTGTTGTAACTTTTTATGGTTAACTCGGATTTGAAAACGATGTGCTACAAAGTTGCTCGTCAGTATTGAATGCATAGTTTTGAAACAAAGACCCTATCAAAATTCGTTTTCTGGAAGGAGATATACATCAGTAATCGTTAGCTATGTTTTTAGTAATCGATAGAAAGCCTAACGGTTACTGATGTATATCTCCTTCTAGAAAACGAATTTCGGCACTATAACTTTTGTCACGAGTTTTATCAAGCTAACTTTTGTCACGGATATAAAAACGAACTACTTCCGATCACCGATGCTCTTGTAACAGCTATTTTTCGTGACAAAAGTTAGCGTGACAAACTCAATTCGTGACAAAAGTTATAGTGCCCAACTTTCGATAGGATCTTTTTTTTGAAAATTATGTAACCAATGCTGACGAACAACTTTGTAGCATATCGTTTTCAAATCCGAGTTAACTATAAACGAAAAAAGATATTCATTAGTAATCGATAGATCATCCCTATCGATTACTAATGAATATCTTTTTGGAGTTTATGGTTAACTCGGATCTGAAAACGATGTGCTACAAAGTTGTTCGTCAGCATTGGTCACATAGTTTTGAAAAAAATCCTATCGAAATTCGTCTTCTAAGAGTTATACATCAGTATTGTCATATTTCCAAGTAGGAATTCCTACCAGTCATGGCTTCTGGACAAAGACTGTCATCTGCAACATAGGCATCCATTCTTATATCAATAGATCCAACGCTGACGAACAACTTCAAATCTGAGTTGACCATAAACTACAAAAAAGATATTCATTAGTAATCGATAGATCATCCCTATCGATTACTAATGAATATCTTTTTTTCGTTTATGGTTAACTAGGATTTGAAAATGATGTGCCACAAAGTTGTTCGTCAGTATTTGTTAAATAGTTTTGAAAAAAATTCTATCGAAATTCATTTTCTAGAAGGAGATATACATCAGTAATCGTTATTCTTTCTATCGATTACTAAAAACATAGCTAACCATTACTGATGTATATCTCCTTCCAGAAAACAAATTTTGATAGGATTTTTTTCAAAACTGACGAACAACTTTGTAGAACATCGTTTTCAAATCCGAATTAACGATAAAAAGTTACAACAAAAAAACTGCACATATAAAATGCCGGTTTTCCGATTAGAGACCATTGTTTGGGATGTGATTGAACACTAATTTCAGTTTCTGTCGACAAGAATAATCAGTATTCAATGAGCACATCCTACTAGTTTGGAACCAAAATGGTCGTAGCAATCACAAATAAAGCTATACTTGATTATTGATTCTTGTCTTCACCAAATCATTTGTAACAGATCAGGTTTCAAAAGGGCATGTAAAAACGATTGTTTGCGTAAGGTATGGAATTTTTTTTCATAAAAATCCTATGACATTAAGCTCTATAATAGGTTTCTAGACGAAAAATATTTAAAAAATTCGAGAAAAATTTGATGATAATTGAAAATAGCAATGGAATTTCATATGATTTTTTGTACCGGCTTCAAACATCAAGCAAAGTCAAACATTGCTTGGCTACACAACAAGTGCTTAAAAGGAGTGAAAAAACATCAAGAGACACACTCAACCTATTAACTTCTATTAGCCGAACATGAAGCTTTTGTCAATTGTTGCATTGGCCGTTGTTGTAGCTGTTTCTCTTGGACAGCCCAGAGGTATATTCAAGTCGAAAATCACTAGACCTTTCTCTAGGGAGTGGGGAACTTATATTGAGAATACCCTCTCCCCTCAATTTGCTTGTACTCAGTCATCAATGAACAATCTTTTGAGTTATTCCCCGACCAGCAATACGTGAGGCCATTGATGAGTTACAGCAAACTTGCAGTAACACTTACTGGGTATCCTTGAGCTACTAAACCTGCACTGGGACGCGCTCCGCGTGCTGTTAGGTTACGTTGGGAGCACAGATTTTTTGACCCTTTATCGATCAATTAAAACAGTTTTTCTCGAGACCCTTAAAGTCTTTTCACTTAATTTAAAAAGTAATCGTTAGAGGAATAATTGAGGCACAATCGATTAGATTTTGGTGTAAATTCACCTTATTTTGAATTTTCTACTCTACTTTGAAGTTGGAGGTACATGGGCGATTTTATATCCCTGCCTTCCCGAAGTGTTTTCATTCCAAAGCTCGATCAGATTCGACCCGGAACGACGCAAATATAGCATTTTTTATAACTCACCAAGACGAATAAAATGACACCAAAATTATTGAATTTGAACAATGTTTTGGGTTATTGAAACGAAAACATGAAATCAAGGTTTTCGTTTTAATAACCCAAAACACTGTGCAAATTCAATAATTTTGGTGTCATTTTATTCGTCGTCGACGAGTTATAAAAAATTCTGCATTTATTTTTTCTCAATTGTTCAAGGATTTTGAATTTTATAATGTTTTTTTTAAATCGCTTCAATAAACAATTTGATTGATGCCTGAGTACAGGCAAATTTGAATTTTTTGCAATTTTTTCGCTCATAACTTTTAATCGTTAGATTTTCGACTAGTGCTGTAAAAGCAAAAAATGTTCAAAATTTTGTGCTCTATCACATGGCGTCAACTCCCCAAAAGTAGACTGGTCCTTTAAGTTTATATGAGTTTATTTATAGGGCCTGGAGGACAAGGTGGATTTGGAGGACAAGGTGGATCTATAGGACAAGTTGGACCTGGAGGACAAGGTGGACAAGGAGGACAACATGGACCTGGAGGACAAGGTGCACCTGGAGGACAAGGTGGATCTGTAGGACAAGTTGGACCTGGAGGACAAGGTGGATCTGTAGGACAAGGTGGACAAGGAGGACAACATGGACCTGGAGGACAAGGTGGATTTGGAGGACAAGGTGGATCTATAGGACAAGTTGGACCTGGAGGACAAGGAGGACAACATGGACCTGGAGGACAAGGTGGATCTGTAGGACAAGGTGGACAAGGAGGACAACATGGACCTGGAGGACAAGGTGCACCTGGAGGACAAAGTGGATCTGTAGGACAAAGTGGACCTGGAGGACAACGTGGATCTGGAGGACCACAAAATAACCAATTTGGTGGACCTGGGCAGTTTGGTGGTAGTGGTGGATTTGGTGGACTTGGACAGTTTGGTGGTCGTGGTGGATTTGGACAGTTTGGTGGTCGTGGTGGATTTGGTGGACGTGGAGATGGAGAAGATCGTGGACATGAAGGAAGAGGTCGTGGCCGTGGACACCACAGCCGAAGCAGCAGCAGTAGCAGTAGCTCAGAAGAACACCATCATTCCAGACCTCAAACTGGTGCAACTGGATCCACTGCACCCAATCCATCTTCAAACGCCGCTCCAGGAACGGGAGCAACAGCTGCGCCACCACCAGCAACGGGAGCAACAGGTGCACCACCAACAGCAGGAACAGGAGCTCCAGGAACAGCACCTCCAGCCGGCAAACGTTAAACGAATGCATCAAATGTGCTATTTAACTTTCATGTGATTCAAATTTATTTGCAGTGTTGAAATTTTTACATATCAATAAATTCTTGTTCATGCTTTCTTTTAAAGAGGGGTAAGAATTAGGGAGTAATCTCTGAAAAAATTTTTTGCTAAAACAGCCTTATATAGACCTAAAATCATGCGAAGAACCGATTACGTGCATTTTCGAAGCGTGAAAATGCTTCCTTAACCCTGATTCAGGGAAATAGATGTGTGTATTGAAGCGAAAATCGAAAAATTTTGAAATTTCTCCCGTAATCTCATGTGGGGAATCGATTGCGCGCATTCCGAATCTTGAAAACGCTTCCCCGATTCAGAAAAATGAGTAAATGTGTAACGTCGTAATGGAATTTTTCAAACCGTCGTAATTCAGCTTTGTCTTATCAGTTTTCGGGGATCTTGGTGTCATTTTTGTAGAACTAGATCTCCTGCATTGCTTGCGTCAGGTTTTCCCGTCGCACTAAGCATTTTAAGTCGTCGTAATGAGTTTCTACGACGACGACTTTTGAATTTTTTTTTGAAAAAAATTTTATGTCGTCGTCGTAGGAACTTATTACGACGACTTAAAATGCTTAGTGCGACGGGAAAACCTGACGCAAGCAATGCAGGAGATCTAGTTCTACAAAAATGACACCAAAATCCCCGAAAACTGATAAGGCAAAGCTGAATTACGACGGTTTGAAAAATGCCATTACGACGTTACAACGCTGCTAGCGTCAGCTAGTGGCGGGCCTTACAACGAGTTGTAATGCATTACAACTCAGCTAACATCGTAATTTATTTGAGCATTACAACAGCTAACGCCTCAGCTAACGTCGTAAAACGCTGTTTACAACAGCTAACAAGCACCCTAACTTTTATTAGGCAGAAAACCTGAATTTTTGGAGCTACTTCGTCTCTTATATCCCGATAGAACGTGGTGTAAAATTAAAAAAATTTTTTATTTTTCGAAATTTTCTCAAAAATGACCCTATTTGAGGTAATTTTATGCGTGAAACACGTTCGGATGTTATTTTTGCGATCATAATTAGTAAAAAAATGTCAATTTTTTCGACATTTTTTAATAACTATGCAATATTTTCGCAACCGAAAGAGTTATGGCATGATTTTGGTGACATTCGATTGCTACGAAATCCGGCTTTCTAAAGACACCAAAACTAGTAAGATAATAAGGTATTGATAGACCAAGATATCACTAGCGATAGGAATATGTTTATACACGACGCTTCATCGTATAACGACTTCTTCAGACTATCAAACAAGTATTTATCTAGACATAAATACTTGTCCGATAGCCTGAAGAAGTCGTTATACGACGAAGCGTCGCAAATAAACATATCTCATATTCCTATCGCTAGTAATATCTTGGTCTACCAATACCTTGTTATCTTACTGGACTTCCACACTATCCGATTACTATCTATCTCCGCTTTCAAGACACCAAAACTATCAGAATTGGCTTTATATTTCCGGAGAAATCCTCAAAAACATTTTAAAAAGTTTTGAAACATCTAACGACCTCTTTTTCATCAAATCATTTGTAACAGATCAGGGTTAAAAAGGTCATTTAAAAAGGATTGTTTGCTTAAAGCGTTGTATTTTTTGCATAAAAATCCTACGACATTAAGCTATAATAGAATTCTAGACGAAAAATAGAAAAAATTCGAGAAAAATTGGATGATACCGAGGCATTTCATGTGAATATCATAATTTTTTGTACAAGCTTGCGTCAAGCATAATCAAACATTGCTTGGCTACAAACAAATTGCTTAAAAGGAGTGAAAAAACATCAAGAGACACACTCAAACTATTAACTTTTATTAGCCGAATATGAAGCTTTTGTCAATTGTTGTATTGGCCGTTGTTGTAGCTGTTTCTCTTGGACAGCCTGGCAATAGAGGTATATTCAAGTCGAAAATCACTAGACCCTTCTCCAGGGAGTGGGGAACATATTGAGAATACCCCTCCCCAATTGAGGGATGAATAAATCATGCACGCGATTTTTTAACATCGGTATAAGAAATTTGGGCGAAAGAGAATTTTAGGACCTCCTGATTTCATGTTTTCGTTTCAATAACCCAAAATATAGTTCAAATTCAATAATTTTGGTGTCCTTTTATTCGTCTCGACGAGTTATAAAAAATGCTATATTTGAGTCGTTCCGGACCGAATCTGACCGAGCTTTGGAATGAAAACACTTTGGGAAGGTAGAGGTACAAAATCTCCCATATGCCCCCAACTTCAAAATCACGTAGAAAATTCAAAATAAGGCGGATTTACACCAAAATCTAATCGATTGTGCTCCAATTATTCCTCTAACGATTACTTTTTAAATTAAGTGAGAAGACTTTAAGGGTCCCAAGAAAAACCATTTTAATTGACCGATAAGGAGTCAAAAAACCTGTGCACCACGTAGCATTTTTGTCAGGAGTATCGATTTTTTGAGGCACGCGAACATCGATTTTGTAATTTTGAAGGGGTATTTGCTAGCTTGTGATCTGGGATCATTTCCTTCAGTTGAAGAGTATTTGACCAATGAGTCTATAAGGATATCTTTTCTGATTACGAGTATATTCATTTTCCATGAAATTTATGTTCAATTTACTCTTTAAAAATCTTTTAAATAAGACCATTGAAAGGACCAGTCTACTTTTAGGGAGTTGATACCATGTGATAGAGCATAAATTTGAAGCATTTTTTCTTTTACGGCGCTACTTGAAAATCTAACGGTTAAAAGTTAAGAGCGAAACAAAATTGCAAAAAAACTTTTAACCGTTAGATTTTCAAGTAGTGCCGTAAAAGCAAAAAATGCTCCAAATTTTATGCTTTATCACATGGCGTTAACTCCCCGAAAGTAGACTCGTCCTTTAAGTGTATATGAGTTTATTTATAGGGTTAAGACAAGGCGGGCCTGGAGGACAAGGTGGACCTGAAGGACACCGTGGATCTGTAGGACAAGGTGGGCCTGGAAGATCACAAGATGGTCAATTTGGTAGACCTGGGCGGCTTGGTGGCCGTGATGGACTTGGTGGACGTGGAGATAATGGTGGAAATGATGGAGAAGATCATGGACATGGAGATAATAGTGGAAGTGATGGAGAAGATCGTGGACGTAATGGAAGAGGTCATGGTCGTGGACACCACAGCCGAAGCAGTAGCTCAGAAGAGCACCGCCATTCAAGACCTCAAACTGGTGCAACTGAATCCACTGCACCCAATGTTCCATCTTCAAACGCCGTTCCAGCAACAACAGCTGCTCCAGTAGAAGAAACAACAGCAGCTCCAGTAGAAGGAACAACAGCTGCTCCAGTAGAAGAAACAACAGCTGCTCCAGTAGAAGAAACAACAGCAGCTCCAGTAGAAGGAACATCAGCTGCTCCAGTAGAAGAAACAACAGCTGCTCCAGTAGAAGGAACATCAGCTGCTCCAGTAGAAGAAACAACAGCTGCTCCAGTAGAAGAAACAACAGCTGCTCCAGTAGAAGGAACATCAGCTGCTCCAGTAGAAGAAACAACATCAGTTCCAGTAGAAGGAACAACAGTTTAACGTTTTGTCTGCCGGCAAACGTTAAACGAATGCATGAAATATGCTATTCGATTTAAATTTATTTGTAGTATTTAAATTGTTACTATCAATAAATTCTTATCCAAATACCATAAAAATACTCTAGACATAATAATAGGCATATGCAAAATTTTTTAGTTCGAATCGGGACTCGAACCCGGGCTTATAAACTGTAAGTTTAACACGCTAACCACTCGGCCATATGAATATAGGGAGTGAAAACATGATATGGTACTCGTTTTTCTCAGCTCGATGAGCTGACTCCAATGGCATAAAAGCCGTTTGAATTTTAGTCGCATGCCGGTTTTTTTAACCATTTTACCGCATCGTGGGGGAGAGGGGGTCTGACCCCAAGCAAAAATCGCAACTTTGGTAAAAAATGACTAAAAATCATAATTTTTTGGCAAGATATTTGGAGTTTACACATCCGATTGAGTTGCTAAATGACGTCCAAACTGAAAAATTCCACCGGTATCGTGTTCCCCATGTTCAAAACCCCCGAGCGCAACAAATTTTGGGTGCTGGGTGCTAGTACCCATAGGTGCTTTTGGGTTCTAACACCTTTTCGGGTCTTAATCTCGTTCTCAGTCTTCCTAGTGCCACAGGAACCCCAAAAAATTCGAATTTTAGAGATATCGTCTCTTAAAAATTTATCTCTGGACCAATATTCAGAGCACGAAAATTCCAAGAAGTATAAAAAATTCATGGAAAATGATAAAAATTTTATGGGAAATCTCGAAGATTGGTATGTAGAGAAGAAGGCCAAAAATAGACGTGCAAAAAGCGAAAGAAAAAATGTTGGGAAAACTGAACCACTTGCAGCATCTAATATAGAATTGGATATTTGTTCATAAATCTTTTAGATTTGGTGACATTTTTAGAAATTTATTCAACTTTTAATATTTATTCATTGATCTGATTAAAGACCAAACACGAAGGCTGTCCAAAAATACATATGAATTTTTGGAGCTACTTCGGCTCTTATACCCCATTGAACGTGGTATAAAATCGAAAAAATTTATTTTTAGAAATTTTTTCAAAAATGACCCTATTAGGGGTAATTTTATGCGGGAAACACGTTGGCGGTGTTATTTTTGCATAAAAACGTTTCTTCCATTTTTTAGAAAATCGAATTTTTTTGCTCTAACATGTAGCTCCAATTTTTTTATGTGATTCCCACCCCCAAACTTGGGTTTTGCTACTGCCCTGAAATAGGTGAAAAGGGTGTGTAAATTCTCACCCACCCAGCGCAAAATAGCTAAAAATTTATGCTTAAAAATTCTATAACCCTCCCTCGCAAATTTTCGAAAAATATCCACCACATCTCTTTTCACTCCTGGATGAATTGGAGGGGGAGGACATTTTTTTTGCTGTTTAGAGCGACCAAATTGTTCGCCGCGTGGGCAACATTTTTGAATAGTTGTTGCGCGCCGTGCGGAGCACGACGCTCAAAAAAGCTTGACAAAAAGTTTCCCCTACATGAGATAATTTCTTACTACGTCACTGCAAAAAATATTTATTTTTTATCAACATGTAATTACTTTTCTTATTTTTGCTAAATATTATTTAAACTATATATGAGAAAATAATTGGTTCTACTATGAGAATTGCATTGAAAAAATATGGGAAAATTTGTGTCATATGCCGGAACAAAATTTTTATGGCACTCAGAAATAGAAACACTAACAATGTTCTTGAGGAAATAATAGGTTGTTAAAAATATACATAATAATAACACTGTAATGGTATATTATTATGCATATTTTTAGGCTGACAAGAAATTTTATTATATATATAAGTACCGAGACGTGCGCCTATTGGCGCTCAAAGCGTGGACGTGCATGGCATCCCTGCGTGGTCGTGCATCGGGGTGCCAGGACATATATTTTCTAGGCTAGTCTTTTATTACATGAACCGCTACGTCGTACTACGGATTCATGACGAGAATTTATCGCATTATTATCGCGCTGCATTTTTAAAATTGCTTGCTGAAAATTCCGGGTTGCAGAAAGGAATGGGCGAAAAGAGCGAAAAAAAGGCAATTTTTCACGAAAACTTGGTCAAGATGGCGTTTTTATGCTTTCAGAGTGCGCACAATCGATTTCTCGATAGGATAATTTTTACGAAAAAAATTTTGGTGCTAGTCCGGCTGGGGGGGGGGACCAAGTGATGTTCAAAAAAAATTTTCCCGATTTTCTTCTAAAAATCGACTTTTTAGGGTAATTTCTAGGTGAAAAATCGATTGCGCGCATTTTCGAAGCATGAAAAATTAAGCTTGACCCTGAAAATCAGGGTAGAACTGCGTTTCAACGCGAAAATTTTTTTCCGATTTTCCTCTAAAAACCGACTTTTTAGGATAATTTCTAGGCGAAAAATCGATTGCGCGCATTCCCGAAGCGTGAAAATGCTTCCTTGACCTTGATTCAGAGAAATAGATGTGTGTATTGAAGAGAAAATCGAAAATTTTTGAAATTTCTCCCTTAAAATCATATTTCTGGGGGTAATTTCATGCGGAGAATCGATTGCGCGCTTGAAAAAGTTTCTCTGTCCCTGATTCAGGGAAATGAGTGTATTTTATTGAAGCAAAAATATGAAAATTTTGGATTTTCTTCTAAAATCATCGTTCTAAGGGTTATTTTATGCGAGAAATCGATTCAGCGCATCACCGAAGCGTTGCGATAGAAACATAATTTTTCAAGGACGACGGTCAAGAATGTATTTTGACGCTTCGGGGATGCGCTGAATCGATTTCTTGCATAAAATAACCCTTAGAACGATGATTTGAGAAGAAAAACCCAAAACTTTCATATTTTCACTTCAATACACACATCTATTTCCCTGAATCAAGGTCAAGGAAGCATTTTCACGCTTTGGGAATGCGCGCAATCGATTTTTCGCCTAGAAATTACCCTAAAAAGTCGGTTTTTAGAAGAAAATCGGAAAAAAATTTTCGCGTTGAAACGCAGTTCTACCTTGATTTTCAGGGTCAAGCTTAATTTTTCATGCTCCGAAAATGCGCGCAATCGATTTTTCACCTAGAAATTACCTTAAAAAGTCGATTTTTAGAAGAAAATCGGGAAAATTTTTTTTGAACGTCACTTGGTCCCAGCTGGACTAGCTCCAAAATTTTTTGTCTCAATGGTCGCAAAATGCACCCCCCCCCCTTTAAGATTCTTCACAAGAAGCTGATGCCAACTCTGTTTGACTGTCCGATAACCGGTACGCTTCTGTGATGGAGGTTTCGTTCAACTTTTTGTAATCAATTGTCACAGTCACGGAAGATTCTCTTAAAAGTTCTTACATTCTTGTCATCTTCGTTGAGTGCATTAATTTTTGGTTCTATATCTTTTGGCTCTTGTCGAAGTAGTTCTTTGGGTAGTTTAGATTCTGTTTCTTCATCCATCTCTGCCAATGGCTCATCTTGTATGACCTTGTTGATGCTGCATTGGTCTCAACGAACGTTGATCACTTGGTATTCCGCTTAGGTAAAAAGTAACCCACACAAGTTATATATCATTTAAAAGCTCATACTTAGACAAACGTTAGAAAAGTAGCATGGGATAATTTTCCCATCAAANTGGTATTCCGCTTAGGTAAAAAGTAACCCACACAAGTTATATATCATTTAAAAGCTCATACTTAGACAAACGTTAGAAAAGTAGCATGGGATAATTTTCCCATCAAAAATAATGAGTCCAAAAGCTGTTTACTTCTTATTTTTTTTAGAAATATGTCTTTCGCCCACCTTCAAAAACACTTCCCGGTAACAATTAATTTAAGCGGAGTTGTTTTCAAATTTTTCAAATCACATTCAAAATTAACGCCTATTCAAAATTTCATATTTTCAAGCTCTTTGTATTAAGATTTTTCTGCTTTAGTCCATATTCAACTACACAATTTTTCATCTCTCTTAAAATGTATTACGCATTAAGAAGCGTGATTTTCACATATTTTCTTATTCACTAAAATCGTTAAAATTACCCAATTAGCTTTTTTTTCTTTTCCACAAGCTAACTCATTAAGAAAAGTGTTTGTTTTTGTGCACTAATATTTTAATAGTTCACGAAAAACGAGATTTTTGGTGTTCATGAATAGGAAATTTTTAACTTCTCGTGAGATATAAATTATGTATCTATTCATGTAAAAAATATTGAAAAATTATGAAAAATATATAAGTATTCATGTAATACATGATATCCACAGATCAAAATATTAGGTTGTTAGAAAAGTATCGAGCATCGAAAAATACATCAGACTTTTTCGCTCTTTTTGGATGAAATTTTTTCAGGTTAGGGTAACCGACACTCAGGAATAAGAAGATGCAGTTCATAGGCAAGGGGAGAGGAGTCTCCTCCTGACCGACGCACTCATGGCCCCAAAATTGAGGAGGGACCACTGTATGGACCCCGCCGAACATATGAGGTGTTCAAAAAAAAGATTAGCAAGAGGAGAGTCCCCCTGACCCACTCACTCATGGACCTAAATTTGAAGGGGGACCACCTCATCGGGGGCCCCCTTCTCCCCCCACCTTACCGACCTATGATGCAGTTAACTTTTTGAATAGAGCAGGTTTTCGTGTTAATAAATAACTTTTTTCAACATGCGATACAATTTCAAGCGTTGACACAATAAATGTATTTTGTGACTTTAACCACTGTAAGGTTTTACCCTAAGAGGGTAAAATTTCAAAAAGGCCTGTTTTTTGTAAGCCATTTTTGACCATGTTCCCGAAGTGTAGGGTAAAAAATAACGAAGGATTCGTGTTCAGCGCATAGAAAAATGCTAGGAAAGTCGAAAATATCGTGAAAAATCGACTTCCATAGCCATATATCAACATTTTATTATTGTGTCAACGCTTGAAATTGTATCGCATTTTGAAAAAGTTATTTATTGACACGAAAATCTGCTCTATTCAAAAAGTTAACTGCGCATCTTTTTTTCTGAGTGTCAGTTATCCTATCCTGAAAAAAAATTTCATTGAAAACGAGCGAAAAATGCTGATGTATTTTTCGAGCGCTCGATACTTTTCGAACAACTCAACATAAACTTTTTTATCAACTCTAGTTCAAGGACGT
>OZJO01027623.1:0-11567 GCA_900406225.1 Acrobeloides nanus | reverse complement strand
CAAAAAAAGTAAAAAAAAGTTACAATAAAATATTGTCCATTTTTTATTGAGTTAGCGTTTTAAAATTTTAACAGAAAAATCTTGTCATATCGTTTAATTGAAACTTTTGCTGTTGATGAAAAAGGCGACACAAAAAAATTAAAGAAAGAAGAATTTTTGCTGATCATTTTTTGTTTTTACGGTACCCCTTGAAAGTTTAATCCTTTCGAGATATTTGCGTTTGAAATTTCCTTCAAAAGTTTCAAATGTAAATTTTTATTGAAACGAAAGGGATTGACCCCTACCGTATTCTGGTCTGTTTATTGAAACGATTGATCAAATATTATAAAATTCTTAGCTTTTTTTCGTTTTTTGAACGAAATTTCATTTCTTTTTTGGTTCCGTTGACTTTTTTAGTCTATTTGATGCATTTTGTTAATTTTTTGATGAAAATTTGTTGTGCATTCTTATAAAAGTGAAATTCGTGATAAAATTTTGTATATTTATTTACAGGATGGCCAAAAAAACCGCACTTTTGCGATTTTCCGAGCAATTTTTTGCCAAAAAATTTTTTTCAAAATTATCCTGTAGGGGGTTTTTCTATGCGATGAATCGTTAGCACGCATTGAAAAATCTTCAAAACGCTTCCTTGACCATAAATCGTTAAAAAAATCAGAATTTTTCATTTTTTCATTTGCTATAGGGGGGAGGGGGAGGAGAATTTTCCGGAATAATGGCCAAAATTTACTTTTTTGCAATAGGCCCCCTGACTTTTTGCATAATTATGCGAATTTCAGAGAAACTATAAAAGGAAGAAAAAAGTTGATTCGCCACGTTTTTGCCGATCAACCAAGAAGTTTTTCAAATTTGCCCATTGTGTTGAAAAAAATAAAATTTCATTGTATTGAAATAAAATTTTTGCGTTGAATTCTGTATGAAAATTTTCATGTCTTGTTTTTCAAATTTATTTTATGTGCAATTTATATCCGTATTTATAGTTTAAGAAATGCCGAAAACGCCATTTGAAAAAGGCGAAAAATCAAGACCTCGAAGACAAACTATTATATTGGATTAAACAATTGAGAAGCCGAAATGCCCCAGTTTCCGGTGAATTAATACAGGTAGGTATTTACAGGCGGTCCCAAAGCTCCCGTACACTTTTTATTTCTATATAATTGGGCTAATTTTACACGAAGAATAGATTATCGGATACTTTTCAGATAAATATTCAACATATTATATCGAAATAGACAGTGTACGGAACACATGTGTTTCAAGAGGAAAAAAGAAGCAGCATCAAGGTTATACGGTTGGATTTTTGTTTTTTCCGCAGACCCTTGAAAATTCGTTTTTTGGCCCTCCAAAAAATTAAAAATCGCGATTTTTGAGGTCTCCAGTACAGGCCCTTCCAAAGATCAAATTCGAAAAATTCCTTCACATTCGTGTTCCCCATAGCCGAAAACCCCCATATGATACCCGGCTTCAAACTTTTTTCCTATAACCCAGGTTGTGAAACACATGTGGGGAACTATGGGGCCACCTTGTGTAGTTTATCATGTTTCAATACGTATTTTTTAGGATAAGGCTTTAGAAATCGCAAAAGAAATTGGATATGAACGAGGAGCTGTGATCTTAGATTATCTCGATATGGATTTGACGACAAGTTTTATGTTTTTTATCTTATGATTTGTTTTTTTAGACTCATTACTAGATCATAATGAAGAAACAGTCGACATTGAAGCTGAAACTGGACTAGCCGAAAAGTTGAAGATTTGATGGCCATTATGTATAGATAAAGAATGAAAAATCTTTGATTGTTAAGTACCTGTTGATTTTTTGTTTATTATTATACTGAATAAAAATTTTGTGTTGAATGTACAGGGTGTGGCAAAAAAACGCGAATTTTGTCAATCTTTGAGGTCATTTTTTGAAAAAATTTGTTTTCTAAAAACATTATTTCTAGGGGTAAAAATAGCTGAAAAACACGAATCCAGCGTCAAAAATTTTTTTATCCCATAAAAACATCTTAAAATGGAAAAAACGTGTTTTTTAAGCCCGTACCAAAATTGGCAAAATTTGCGTTTTTTAGCGCAAACCAGTGGCGTATTTAGGGAGGAACCTAGTGTGGTTCCCCCTCCCCATTCCTGGAAAAATGAAAAATTTTTCCAAATGGCCCCCTTATGTTTTTTCCTAAATTTTTTCCAAAAAGTTTTTTCCTACATAACGATTTTTCACCAAAAATGGGCAAAATTTCCTATTTTTTCACCAAAAAATTGTAATTTTCTGAGCATTTTCAGCTTAATACAATAAATTTACAATATAATATAATAAAATCAAACAAAAGATTTATTCAAAATATTTTAAATACAGGGTGTTCCAAAATTAACCGCTTTTTTTGAAAAATTTTCGAAAAAAATTTTTTTTTATTTTTTAAAAACCAATTTTCATTAAAATCTTTAACAAAAAATCTTGTAGAATTGAAATTTAAAGGTCAGGAAGTCGTTTTCAATATTTTTTGATGTGCTCAATCGATTCCTCGCAAAAAATTGCTCGAAAAATCGCAAAAGTGCGGTTTTTTTGGCCATCCTGTAAATAAATATACAAAACTTTATCACGCATTTCACTTTTATAAGAATGCACAACAAATTTTCATCAAAAAATTAACAAAATGCATCAAATAGACTAAAAAAAGTCAACGAAACCAAAAAAGAAATGAAATTTCGTTGAAAAAACGAAAAAAAGCTAAGAATTTTATAATATTTGATCAATCGTTTCAATAAACAGACCAGAATACGGTAGGGGTCAATCCCTTTCGTTTCAATAAAAATTTACATTTGAAACTTTTGAAGGAAATTTCAAACGCAAATATCTCGAAAGGATTAAACTTTCAAGGGGTACCGTAAAAACAAAAAATGATCAGCAAAAATTCTTCTTTCTTTTAAATATAAATTTTCGAGGTCCGTTCAAAAGTTCAGTGGTCCTTTAAGTATATTTTACGAATTTATTTATCATCTTATGGTTTTTTTGTGCACCACCCTGTATACTCTACAGTTATGTATTTTAAAATGATTTATTTTGGCAGTTATGGATTATGGTCATTATGCTATAATCATGCATTTTGATATTTATGCATTATGCATTTTGCTATGCCTTCAGTAATAATGTGCTTTTCAAAAAAATTTTGGTAAATTTTCATGAAAGTATTGAGAATTTTTATTCCATCTGTCACGAAGTAACAAATTGGATATAGACACCCTGTGCAAGAAGAATTTGAGGAATATCGGAACACGTGTTTTTCAGTGGTTTATTAGATAATTTTGCATGCTTTACCTGCAAATGGAATGATCATAAAAGATTCTGTATTGCAATGATAAAGTCCGGAGTCAGAAGATCAATTTATATTGGTTGCATATATAAGCAAGGAGAGGGTGTCAAAAATTTTTGTTACGTTATGTTTGACCTAATGGAAAATTGCAACATAACATTTTTTATACGTTACGTTTTGATGGTGCTAGTCGACAATAGGTATCCGATAAAACTTTATCTATTCAATGAAACTTTATGTATCCAGGCTTAGGCTTAAGCCTAGGCTTACGTTTAGACCTAGGCTTACGCTTAGGCTTAAGCGTAAGCCTAGGTCTAAACGTAGGCCTAAGCCTAGGCTTACGCTTAGGCCGCTGTTTAGGACTAGGCTTAGGCTTAAGCGTAAACCTAGGCTTAGGCCTAAGCCTGGATAAACAAAGTTTCATTCGATACATAAAGTTTTATTGGATACCTATTGTTGACTAGCATTGTTTTGACTATTGTAAATCAAAAATTTACAAATAAAAAAATAATTTTTTGCCAGAAAATTACTATTAATGCTGAAAAATTCATAAAAATATGTAAACAAATTTTCTAGGAATGGGCACTAAGTTGAACAAAAATACCTTAAATGTGTTACAGCTCGCTATAGGCTTTTTCTTAATATTTTTTGCCTTTAATTCACAAGGTTTTATTGAAGAAACCGTTTTGAATTCATATGCCGACCGTGGTACAATACCGAAGCATGTCGAGTATCTAAGGTTAGTTGCATATCATGTTTCCTTTTTTATAAAAATTTCGCATGCCGTTCTGGAAAAAAGTATCTCGGGTGCAGGTGGGAAGTCATCAGATTCAGAAATGAATAACACAAAGCAGTGATAGTTCGATCCCCATGGGTCAATTTGTTCCTAACTTTCTTTTCCCAATGACCAAGATCAATAAAAACAATTTTGCCAATGGGTAATTTTATGCAAAGATCATGAATGTGAATTTTGTCAAAAAAATTCCTGGAGCCATTGAATCTATTTTTAGTTTGGCAATAATCTATGGTGTTTTCACATTCATTTTGGCACTTCTACGAATGCCAACAAGTTCATCGGAAAACAATGAAACCGATGGGTCAAAACTAACACTCTGGGAGACGTTACGTATTTTTATTATTCAAAAAATATGTTTAACTTAAACTTAGAGTCAACCCATAGGTCACCAGTAGGGGGGGGGGGTACACCGATCCCTCAGGATGGATGGATGAATGACCTTTTAGGGGGGGGGTAACANCCCCCCCCCCCCCCCTTGGTGACCTATGAGTCAACTTTCCGCTTATTAACGACACGACGAATGCTCTTTGTGTCCTTTGCTTTACGGGTATTGAATTGAGTTTTTGGAGTGGAATCTACCCAACAACTGTAGCACAAACAAAGAGATTCTCTATCAACGCCTATAGTTTAACGGCGGTATTATTTATTTTACAACAATTAAAACATCATTTAGCTGGTGGCAATCGCACAAGGATTGGGACAAGCGACTTGTAAGTAAAGTTTATCCCGTTATAAATGATCTTTTTACATCGTGCAGGTTTTCTAGGGGATTTTATTTATAAGAGGCCAAAACATTTTCAAAATCATCATCAGAAAAATGGGCTACAATGCAGAACCAATGGAACCCTGGGACCTTCATGTCATGGTAGGATTCCGGACTAGTGGAGTTGATTTACCATATGGTTTGTATGTGCCTTGTGGGCCTTGTTTGTGAGAGGAAAATGGCTATTAAACTATTTATTAAGCATACATACTAACAGACTGACTAGTGACTTAGGGTCTAACAACTTCCAATTGCCATTTTTTCATGATTTTGATAATCATTTTGAAAAATAACCACGTATGATATTAAAATAAATTTTTATGTACGATTACAGGCCGTGGTCTAAATATTATTTTTGCAATTTCACTTGGCTGGTCAAACTTCTTCAACTTAAAAATTTAAGTACTCTGTCAGATCGCTCGAGACAAGTCGGAGTTAAAGTAGGTTTTGTAGCTCCATGCTCCATCTACAAATTTTGCTTTTTGGCGAAAAATCAAAAGTCTGTTTAAAAAATTTTTTAAATAGAAACAAAAATTGGAAGGAAATTGTAAGGAAAACTTACAATGGGCTTCCAATTTTTGTTTTTATTTTTAAAATTTTTTAAACAAACTTTTGATTTTTCGCCAAAAAGCAAAATTTGTAGATGGAGCATGGAGCTACAAAACCTACTTTAACTCCGACTTGTCTCGAGCGATCTGACAGAGTACTGAGCGATTAAACTTATAAAATGCCAAAAAAATTGGAAGTTTTTGCAAAAACTTCCAATTTTTGCGAGCTTTAAATTTTTAAGTTGAAGAAGTTTGACCAGCCAAGTGAAATTGCAAAAATAATATTTAGACCACGGCCTGTAATCGTACATAAAAATTTATTTCAATATCATACGTGGTTATTTTTAAAAATGATTATCAAAATCATGAAAAAATGGCAATTGGAAGTTGTTAGACCCTAGACTAGTGCATAAAGAGACTCAACTAGAAGACTAGCAACAGCTGTTACTTAGACAAGCATAAACACATGAAACTACACATGAAGGCAGGGACTACACCGATCCTGAGACGGGAACTCAGGATCGGATACCCGATCCCGAGTCAGCAAAAATCCAACCCCAACGTGAAAATATTCGCTAATTCTTTAAAAAATTGATTTTATTAATGCTCAACAATTCACAATTGTAATAAATAATTTAATAAAAATTAAACAATTTTAACAAAGTTAAGCGAGCAAATAACATTCTTTATGTATTTATACATGATTTGCTGTGGTGGCAGCGACTGTTGCATATCATCTCGGCCTTCTTGCAAGCACACTTCTTTGTCATATATCCGCCAATGTACATGCAATGCTGATGACCTAAAAATTAAATTCACTCATTTAAAAAGTAAAGTACCTCTCCCCAAGAGTCGGCTCCAACTGCTGCTCTGAATGAAATTTCCACTTCTGGCACATCTTCTAACAAAACGAATTCATTGTCTGATGGTTCGAGCTGATTTCTGGTAAATTTCTGTGGAAGGATACAGCTTTTCGTTCCGATCTTGTAAAGTCCATTGCCAGCTTCAATGACGACGTCCAACAGATTTGCGTGACCAATTTTGGGGCGATCAACCGAAGGGATGAGCAGGCGCACTGTTATACCGACTTCAACTGAAGCATACCTGAAATAGAGCATGAAAATTGGTTAAAATTACTAAAACTAACCATTGTTTTGATGTTTCAAGCATTTTCTCGACTTGCTTTTCCTGTGCCATATGTGCTCCGGCACTTTGAAACTCTCTTGAAAATTGAATAAAAATTTTTTGATCTTCAGCGCAAAAAATTTGAGACTACTTCCTCCAATTTTGCGCCCCCTCCACTCGATTTTGCGTCCCCGGGGTCCATATCTGGACCCCCTATCCATATTAAGACGATTAAAATAGATCAGAAGTCGCAATTGGCTCATTGAAGAGAATCCATTCTCTAGATGTATACTTCTTCAGGATGTGGAAGGATATGGTCAAAAAGATAGAAGATAGAGTTCTCATGGATGATCTGGATATAAAGCTTCACATTCGAGATAACATATTCAAACTACGCGCGCTTTTGTTACATGGAAGCACAGGTTTTTTGACTTCTGCCCAGTCACTTAAAACGGTTTGTCTCGGGACCATTAAAATCTTTTGACCCAATTTAAAGAGCAATCGTTAGAGGAATACTTGGGGCACAATCGATTAGATTTTGGTGTAAATCCTATTTAACGTGGTCCGAAAAAAATCTGTGACCATCAAGTACCGCCCCTTTCCTTGTCAATTTTACTTTGCGGGAAAGTATAAAATAAAATTCAAATTGAACTGCTGAAATGAAACACTTTTAGCTTCTTTTTTAGGGAAAAAATTTTGATATCGAGGTGTAAAATACTATTTTTAATAGTGAAAATAAAGATTTTAAGGGGGTGGGGTATTTTTCAAGGCCTATTCTCAAAAAAATTTTCCGCGATTGGTCAAAAATGCTCAGAAAATTTTTTGAGAACAAAAAAATTTTTGTGAAGAAAAATTTTGTTTCGAGAATAGGCCTTGAAAAATACCCCTCCTTTAAGAAATTTTCAAGCAGTAAAAATATTGAAAAAACTGATTTCTGAAAACGGATGTTGCCCTCCTAATTATAAGAACACGTGTCTTTCATACTTTATTAGAAATTTTACATTCATTATATGCAAATAAAATGGTCACAAAAAATGATGATTTGATAACAATGCTAACGTCCGGAATCACAAGATCAATTTGCTACAGGGTGCCCAAAAAAACGAGAATTTTGCCAATTTTTGGGGCATTTTTTTGAGAAAAAGTTTTTTCTAAAAACATCATTTCTAGGGGTAAAAATGGCTGAAAAACACGAATTCGGATCCAAAAAATTTTTTAACCCCAAAAAACCCCTAAAATAGCAAAAAATTTTTTTTTAAACTCACATCTTAGAAAAAAATTTTTTTTAATATGTTATTGACACACTTATTTGACAAAAATTTCAAAAAATACATATTTTTGTAATTTTCGTAGTGAACAAAAAACGTAAAAATTTAAGTTTTGTTAAAAAAGCGATGCATTAAGTTTTAGTACAGGGTGTCCCAAAAAAAACGCATCACTTTTTATACAGACGAGGCGTCAAACAAAACGGGGCACTGTACCAAGAGTTTCTGCGCACCAAAGTCTTCCCGTGGGCCAGAAGAACGTACGGGCACTACGGCCAGTGGCAGCGGCACTGGATTTTCATGCAAGATGGAGCTCCGTCACACAAGGCTGAAGAAACGCAGAATCTGATTCGTGACAACGTCCCAGAGTTCATCAAAGTCGACATCAGCCCGCAACGAAACAACGGCGAATGGCCGCCAAATTCACCGGATCTCAACCCCCGGACTATTCATTGTGGAGCATTCTGAAGTCCGATGCGTGCGCTAAGCCCCACCAGTCGATTGAGGCGTTGAAGAAGAGCTTGGTTGCTGCATGGAGTAGAATCCCCCAATATGTGATTGATCGAGCGGTAAACGATTTCCCAAAGCGTCTAAAGAAGTGTATCGACGCCGGAGGTGGCCATTTTGAAAATAAATAGATATATTAAACAGTTTTTATTGTTTTTTGTTAGTTTTCGAATAAATTTGTTATATATTAACAAGATACCAGTTCATTTAAAAAGTGATGCGTTTTTTTTGGGACACCCTGTATACAATTCGAGGAGCATTTTACAACAACAACAAAATTACATAAAAAGCATGAACCGTTAACAAGTTATTAGCTTTGTAAGTTTGACCATTTTTCTTGAGATTTTTTTGAAAATTTTAAATTTTCGTTTCAATAATTAGGTTAAATTGCAAATCAGGTAAATATAATCAAAACTTTT
Organism: Acrobeloides nanus; assembly: GCA_900406225.1. Classification (NCBI taxonomy): domain Eukaryota; kingdom Metazoa; phylum Nematoda; class Chromadorea; order Rhabditida; family Cephalobidae; genus Acrobeloides; species Acrobeloides nanus. The sequence continues at coordinate 2,840 of OZJO01027623.1, read as the reverse complement.
AAGAGACAATATCTCGAAAGTTCGAACCTGGGATTAAACGGTTCGTCTGCATTCTAATTTGAATTTATTTATTGAGATTAACGAACGGGAAAATTTTTAAAAGTCATTTCGAGCCAAAATCGTGTCTACAAAAAATTGAAATCCTTGTCTGAAGTTAAAAAACCCGATTTTACGTTGATTTTTTGAATTTTCTAACCCGTCTAAAATATTTTAGATAATTTTTTTCGGCCAAAATTCGATTCTGGCTGATGTATTCCAATATGGAGAACATTTCTAGCATGGTTTTGAAAAAATCCGAGAACTTTCGATTTTTGAGCCATTTTTACACGGCGGCCATAGTAAAGGGTGTCGAAAAAAATTTTTTCTCGGATTTTTTCAAAACCATACTAGAAATGTTCTCCATATTGGAATACATCAGGCAGAATCGAATTTTGGCCGAAAAAAATTATCTAAGATGTTTTAGACGGGTTAGAAAATTCAAAAAATCAACGTAAAATCGGGTTTTTTAACTTCAGACAAGGATTTCAATTTTTTGTAGATACGATTTTGGCTCGAAATGACTTTTAAAAATTTTCCTGTTCGTTAATCTCAATAAATAAATTCAAATTAGAATGCAGACGAACCGTTAAACACTATGTCCGCCTAGGTTCGAACTTTCGAGATATCATCTCTTAATTCGTCAATTTGTTTCGAGTTTGCTCCGCCATGTATAACTTAACCACTTAACCTGTTTCTCAATGTTGGTTCAAAGATTCAACACATGTGTTGGACGTACTACACAAAAATTGTGCAAATTAAAGTGTGCAAAAGTATAAAATTATAATGATAGCCCGTTCAAAAAAGCTTTTAGTGTTATCAATAAATCTTTGTTCCATGCGTCGCGTATTTCACGCGTGCCCTTGATTAGTACACAAAGTCATTATATTTAAAGAAATATTTCTCTGCTTTTTATTTAGTTTATAAAAATTGTCAAATTTCTTCGATCGAAAACTGGAATTTTAAATAATTTTGCCAAAATGAACTTTTTTTATTGGTCCAGCTATTTATTATTTTCATTCATTTGTGGCTGTTTATATGAACAAGCTGGTGCTGGAACATTCGAAGTAGACTATGTGAACAATCGTTTTTTGAAAGATGGACAGCCATTTCGATATATTTCTGGGGAAATTCACTATTTCCGCATCCATCCCAACCAATGGAACGATCGGTTGAAGCGAGTACGAGCATTAGGGCTAAATGTTATCCAAGTATATGCGCCGTGGAATTTACATGAACCAACACCGGGAAAGTATGTAAAAATTACAAAGTTCAATTGCTTGTCTAAGATCAATTTGAAAAAGACAACTTTTTAAATAGCGTTTCCATACATGGGCAAGTAGGGGGGATAGGGTCTGAAAATAAGAAGTGGGCCCATGTATTTTGGTCAAAAAATTTAAGAAGTGGATCGTAACATAAGCGTCCTAAATTTACGAAGTGGGTCCAAATATAGGAGTTTTTACCAAACAAATTGACTTTTTTCAAATTTTGGGCAAAAACATAAGGGGTTGTGTATTTTTTCGGATTTTGGGCAAAATAAGAAGTAGTATCACAATTTTTCAGCCAATAAGAAGAAGTGGGGGGGGGAACAGTCCCCCCCCCTTGCCCAAGTATGAGCGTTTCCACTCTTATTAATCTATATGTTACAGGATATTTTGATCCGGTTAGGAAGATCAGATCGTCCTAGGACATTTTGACCCGATCAAGATCGGGTTAAAATGTCGGGGCATAAGGCCCAAGGGCCTTATGCCCCGACCTTAAGCCTTGATTGGGTCAAAATGTCATAGGACATTTTGATCGGACCAATATGTTCTAGGATGATCTGATCTTTCTAACCGGATCAAAATGTCCTGTATAAGGCCATAAGAATGAGGGCCCTGTAAGATAGGGCGCAAATTGAGAAAAATTATCTTAAAATAGTCTTTCCAAAGTTTTGCGAAAAAATAATAAAGATTGCATGACGTCGAGTGCTCGATGAACTTGATATCATGCCACTTAGTCGTTTGAGCGGACTTGCGTTGTACAGTGCGAAAATATGGCTGGAATGTCCTGTCGGCATGGAAAAAGGCCTACATGAAAAAAGCTCGGATGTTTTGAGAAGATATAGAGGCTAATGGGAAAATGTTTTGGATTTGGGGATCATAATGCACAAGTAGGGGGGAGGGTAGGGGAGACGCTTATCCAAGTACGACATGTTTTTGACCTTTTTTTGGTCGCCAAACGTAACAATGTCTATTTTTGGTAAAAAATATGTAAATTTTGGTAAAAAAACATGTCGTCTCGAGTCAAAATACGACATGTTTTCGCATTTTTGATACGACGACACAGGGGGAACAGTTCCGCCCTTGTGCACCTATGTTGTGGATATGTGGGGCGAGAAAAATGTGAAAAAAATCAAAATTCCGATCGGAGATCAGAGGGGAAGGGTAGTATAAAAGACGAGGTGATTCGAGAGCAGCATTCAGTTGGACTCCAAGCTATCGTGAACTCGGTCAGAGAAGCAAAGCTCTTGGAATTTTTACTGCCCCAATTGGGACCCCCTCCTCGTACCACTACATTTGTTCAGACTCGCTCCAGACAAATCACTGAAAAACTGAAAAAATAGAGTAAAAATTAGGTAAAAATACCAAAATTGAGTAAAAAAAGTACTAAACAATGTGTTTGAAAACCTTTATGAAAATTGAGTAAAAAATCTAACGTTTTTAGATAGAATTTTGCTTTTTTAATGACCTTCCCTCCTCCCCCCCCCCTCCCACTCGGAGATATGGACCTCTCATTTCACCTATGCTTTATGCTAACAAGCT
>OZJO01027619.1:0-32638 GCA_900406225.1 Acrobeloides nanus | reverse complement strand
TTCTACGAAATGATCCCATACACCTAATATAAAAGTTGTAGCCCGTATCACCAGCAATCCAACTAGACCAAGATCATCGAAATTGGATTTAACCTTCAAGAGATATGCTCAAAATACTAAAGTGTAAAAAACACTTGTAATATTCATGTAATGTCCAACATTCATATGGGCCAAAATTGACTTTTTTAAAGGTTGCACACCATTTCAATTGCTTAAATATGTTTCTTTTGCATCCAAATTTTATATTACATACCAGTTTGCCTAGTGCCGCAGCAACCCCAAAATGTTCGAATTTTCGAGATATCGTCTCTTAAAAAGTCATTTTTTGTCAAATCAAAAATTTTGAAACATAAGGGTTTGCCTTATGATTTTTTAAAATTTTTAATTTTCGGTTCATGTCCTTTTTTAATCATTTTCCCCGCCGTGAACTACGATTTCGAAGATTACGATGTTGGCCGACTACTAGTAAAAGGGCAAATTTGAATATTTTACGATGAGGATCCATTTCTTTACCCCTGCTCAGGTATAAAGTAGGAGGAACAAGAGAGCTTGAGGCTCCAATCCCATGCCTTGTCAATGATGGCCACTGAGGGAAATTGAAAACCGTCATCCTAGCCATTAGACTATATCGAGTCTCAGCTTTTTTAATTCTCTTCAACTTACTCCGATCTGATTTAACCAGAAATTTACTGAAAAAAACACATAAATCTTAGGTTATCTATTTCACTTAATATCCGCTCATAAATAATTGATTAGATCATAAAATCCGGAGGGATGAAAGCAAAAACATTTATTAACTGCATCAGAGCATTTTGTTCACTTTTATCATATAAATCTCGGTTTAATTTTTCTTAATTCTATTTTAAACAAAATATTTCGAAAATGTCGCAAAATTTGGTTTTGCAAACAGTCCAAATCAAATGATTGACATATGGTTGCAGTTTATTTGCCTACTGGAAAGTTCTGCCAAAGTTTTCGTAAGTGAGTCTTAAATCTTGGTAAGAAAAAAAATGCTTGGATTGGTTTTTACGAACTTTTTTAGTAGGGCATATTTTTTGTTGAATTTTTCTAACAGTTCTGTCAAAAAACAGTCGCCCATTTTTATGATGATGTTTTTTGTAGTAATAATGACATGTTTTTTTTCAAAAATCATCTTTTTTTGCTTAAAAATTTTTGCAAAAAATCAATAAAACGTTTTCTTATTATTTTTATCTATCAAGGCGAAAGACAATTTTGAAAAAATGCCCATGTTTAGGGATTCTACATGAGCAGCTATAAGACCAGATGTTGGCTATAACCCAAAATGAACAAAAAGTGGCTAATATGACAAATTACATTTTGCATTTTTTTATACTTTTCGCTTTAATACGTTTTCCGTGAATTACGAAAGCTTTTTTCACTTCGAAAATGTCAAATTCGGATTCTCCGCAAGTTTTTACATGTAGAGGGGGTCATTCCCATGGTGGAAAATTCATTGACCAACTGTTGGCTACAACCAAAAATAGGCAAAAAAATTAGCCAATTTTTGTTCATTTTGAGTTATAGCCAACATCTGGTCTTATAGCTGCTTACATGTCAATCTCCAAATAGTGAAAAATATAATGATCAAAAAATTTTCCCATTTTTTCACCACGACTGTCAAAAATTTTCCATTTTTGTCTTCAAAATGTCCAAAATTTTCCTTTTTTCCACCAAAATTTCCCATTTTTCTAAATTTTGTTAAAAATAGTGAAACTTTTTCAAGTCACGGTGAATTAGTGAAACAGTGCCTAAAATAGTGAAAATTTTTACTAATTAATGAAATTGTGGAACCCTACTCGTGTTTGATTTATATTTTTTAATTTAACGCTAGGCTTTTCAGATATCTATAGATTTATTTGAAAATTTTAAGACATTAATAGCAAAAAATGCGTCAAATTTGAAATTTTTTAGCAAAAAAATATTTTTGACTTTTTTTGCCAAAATTTTGTATTCTATCATTTTTGTATAATTGATTTGTTTGAGTACAAACACTTAAAATAACACTGTTTCCTCTAATTTATATATTTTTTAAGCACTCAACTCGCACTTCATGTTCCGCCTTTGATCTAGCCGGATATCAACACAACAACCGACTTCGACTTTTTTCCAACATACAACAGCTAAAGGACAAAAGTTAAACAAATTCGGTGCTTCTTAAGTGACGCATTTGATATCCGACTACAAAGAGAGGAACAAAGAAAGAAAGACGATATGCGTGGCGGAAGATGCGTTTCGCATGTTCGTTCGGCACGAGAACAATACAGAAATTTGTCAAGTTGGACTCGGCTGTCTCTAGATCACGAAATTGAGGTTGGTGCTGGCGGAGCATCGAGATTTGATATCAAGTCGACTAGAGGCGGTGCGGTTGTTACGCCATCGCTGAGAAGAATGACTTCAGTTTCTAATAATAGTAGTGAAATTTCGAGGAAGAAATCAGTTCCGCGTGATATGGCTTCGTTTGCTGGTAAGAGTTTTTTAAATTTTTATGTTTTTTCACTGTTTTTTATTCTGTTCAGTTAGTCTATGTATAGAGGATCCTATCAGTATTAATTTTAACCACCTATCCCCTCTGTGGTGCACTATCCCCTACCTCTTACCTAACTATCCTAACCCCATTCCAAAAATGAACCACGAAGATTCGGAAGAAATGCAAGAAGTATGGAGTCTAATCGCAGAAATGAGTGCAGAAGCAAGACTCCTAAACCCCATGAATGATCAATTAACCATTGATGAAGGAAAAAATACTCAAGGAAGCGGCAAAAGTAGTCCTTGGACAGAAAGCAACAGGAGTAGTCGGTGGGCAGAGGCCATGCTAGCAAGCGTTTGAATGCTTCAATAGATGGCCAGACAAACATTTTGTGGAATTGGAATTAGCATTGAAAGTACTTTACAACCTAGAATTCTCTCTTATCCCTCCCCTCTCACATGGGGAGAGGGAAGTTAAAAGAGGATTTTGGGTAGGTTCCCCAGATTATACTAGTATCATGATTTTTTTCATTTCTTTTCTATTTTATCCGATTATATATCGACTCCTATCTTGTATTTTATAGAAAACCCAGACGGTGGTGGCTTCGTCTCAACTCTCCGCCGTAAGAAACAAACCGACACCCACAAAAAAATTACCAGAAATTCAACCTCCCCATCACATGCAAAATTAGACCTTCAAAAATCCAACCATAGCAGAACTTCTGTTTCACCAACCCGAAACAAAATCGAGCCAACTATTAATATTATGCATCAAACCACACATCGACAACAACCACAGCGTCAAATGAGTGCAATAGTGAATCATAACCATACACGAAGTGACGTTGGGCATAGAATTAGTGAATCATCTTCTTCAAGAACACCATCTATGCCAACTACCCCGACTTCACCTTTTCCTGGATCACATACAACATCTCCTTGGGCAACACCGAAATATACACAAACGTATACTTATGAGAGGCAAGAAAGGCTAAGTGCTCCAAGAGAGAGATTCCATTCAAATTCTGTGCCGACTAGAAAGATTTCTGTTCAAACGGATGATGGATTGTTAAGCGATAAAAATGTCATTGAGGTGGGTAAAAAATTGCTTATGAGGGTAGCGAAAGTCCCAAAAAATGTACTTTTGCGATTTTTTCGAATTTTTTCACGTATTTTATTTCCATCAAAATAACCCTATAGTTGGTTTTTCTATGTGATGAACTAATTATAAGCATTATCGAACATTGAAAACGTTTCACCGACTCTGAATCAGGAAAGAGATGTATGCGAAAGCGAAAATAGGCAAATATAGGGTCATAGAAGTGTTTTCAAGGTTCGAAAATGCGCGCAATCGATTCTTCTAAAAGAACCCTCTATAGGGGTTTTTTGGCGAAAATTAAAAGACTTGTAAAAAATTTTTAATCTAGTAAAAATCGCAAAAGTGCCACTTTTTTGGGGCACCCTGTATAGTATATTTCCGGCCATGAGTAAAAAATCATCACCCATGGTGAAGTGGCGAGCGTTTAAATGATCGAGTTCGATTTAACCAGATAGAAATTTTTTATTTTTATGGCAAAACGCAATTTTGACAAAGCTACGATTTTTAGCCGTTTTTGTAAAAATGCGTTTTTGTGGCAAAAAATAGTCATTATGGCCCTCTATTCGCTGAAAAATTTTTTCAAAAATTCCCATTTTTCAAAATTCAACTACATTAGATCCCTTCTCCCCCAACCCCTCAAATCCGAGAGGGGTCTATTAATATAGATTTCCGGGTAGATTTGGCTAAATTCTGGCGGACATTAAAATGCGAAAATATGCAAATTTCATAAGCCAGAATCATGCAAATTCAGATTTTTAATACGTACTCCAGATGGAGGAGTGATTCTAGAGTACGTAACCACCAACAAATTTTACCGTGACCAAAATTCGCATACATAAGTTACAAAAGTGACAATTTTATCACGGCCTCAAATATGCGATTTTGGTTTGTCACCATGGTGATAAATTTGTCATCATGGTAACAATTTTGTTATCTTTATCACCACTAATAAATTCTACCATGACCAAAATTCGCATGTATATGTAACCGGTAACAAAATTGTCACTTTTGTAACTTTGAGCATCACTAGATGGAGGCCGAAAAAATATCGTTTTTAGGCTTTTTGTGCAAAAACTCGTCTTTTTGGCAAAAATTGTATTTTTAGAGCCACAATAAATCAGCTCTGGTAAATCAGGACCGTAGCTAGGGGAGGGCATATGCCCCCAATCCGAAAAATGAAAAATTTTCCTAGTGGTCCCCTTATTACCCCCCCCCCAAATTTTTTGAAAAAAATTTTTTCACCTAAATTTCTTAATTTTCTCAATAAAAATGCCATTTTTCATCAAAAATCGTCAAAATTTTCTTATATTTGCTCAAAAATGCGATTTTTTTAATACTTTATTCATGGAGAGTCGTGCTCCCTCCAATCCCGAACCATAGCTATGGTCCTGCTGGTAACTTTATACCATCTTATTACAACATCAATTGCTTTAACATTCGGTATAAAATTCTGAATTATAGAACAAATACTTATCACACAAAAATCTGTGTTCTGAGTCTTTTATTGCTGTCTCATCTTACCATTTTTGTGAGAAAAATTCTATTCTAGCCTATAAACATCTATTGTTCCAGAATTCTAGCGAAAATTTTTTCTTCATTACAATGCATGCTTTTTATCTAGTTTATGAGGATATCATTTTCAATAGTTTTTTTCTGACGTCAATTTGTGCTACCAGAATTTTGAATACAAAAGATAAGTTTACTCAATCTTTAAAAAAAAGTCTACTCAAATCTTCTAGTGTTACAATAAAGGACCTTAATCACGAAAAATAGTTTTTTAAAGTAGCCTATCTTGTAGAGCAGAAAATTCTGGGCAACTTTGGTCAATAAAGTCATGTGTTTTGAATTAAACTGAAGGAATTTTATGTAGTTAAACTAATCCCAAGTATTCGTGTCAATACACAACAAAATTCAAATTTTTTGGCGGAAAAGTCCATTTTGCATCGATTTTTTAAACTTTCATAAAATGAGCATTGTAACAATTTTTTATAACTCGCCAAGGCGAAAAAAATGACATCAGAATTATCAAATTTGAAAATGGTTTTGGGCTATTGAAACTAAAACCCTGATTGAATTTTTGCGGAAAATCGATTTTTGCATCAATGTTTTAAATTTTCATAAAATGAACATTGTAGAGTTTTTGTCTACACAAAACATATTTTTTAAACTTGATCATAACGCAGTTTTTTCTTCCTCGTCCCACATATTTTCTACATTTCTACATGAGTGTTTTACGCAGTCAAACCTCATGTCAAAACTCCAAAGTCTTCGTAAAAAATAAAAGTATTCTTTTTTATGACCGCTTATCCTATTACTTTCTTTTTGTTAGTTTTAAAAGTTACTCAAAATTGCAAACCAAATTATTTTCTGCACATTTTTTCTTGCTCACCGATTTTTTGGGCTAGTCTGAAAACACTCAAGTGCGGATGAAAATAAACCCCTACTCATAGAAGACTCATTATCACCCATTGCGAAGGTGGTTGACAGAGGATTTTTCATATTTTTATTTGTTTGAATTTTTTGAAACGACTCCTAAAAACTAAAGGGGTAATCTTCATGAATTGGATATACTATCATATTGACTGCCAATATTTGAAAAAGTTGATTCGTAGGATTTTTAATATTAATGTAAGGCATGGATTTGAGTGTATTAAAAAATATCATTTTTTCAAAAAAATGAAATTTTTCACCAAAAATTGTCAAAAAAAGGCTATTTTGCAACAAAAAACGTTCAATTTCTGGCAAAAATGATATTTTTAGTCATTTTTGCCAAAAATTCGATTTTTGTGCAAAGGATCATTTTAGCCCAAAAAGATCGGCGTGGCGACAGTTGAGGACGAGCACTTGAGGATGAAACATTTGAGGATGGCTATTTAAGGACGGCCATGTGAGGATAGGACTTTTGAGGACGGACATTTGAGAACGGGACATTTGAGAAAAAAAACCAATTGCAAATTCAAATAAAAATAGCAAATTCAAAAAAGTCCCGTTCTCAAATGGCCATCAAATGTCGTGTCTTCAAATGACCGTCCTCAAATAGCTATCCTCAAATGTCTCATCCTCAAGTACCCGTTCTCAACTGTTGCCACATCAAAAGATTATGCTAGTGGTGTATCCAAGGGGGCAGAAGAGACAGCCTATCACCTAAGGATAAGGGTCGGCTAGGAGCACTTCCCCCAAAAAGGCTGTTTCCCAAAAAAACATAAGAGGATCCTATGATTAGGGATTTTTTTAATTTCTGTCCATTTTGGGGAGGATGGAGGACACCTGTCCCCCCTCCATTACCTTGCCTATCAACTACCCGTACCCTGGAAAAATTGTAATCCTGGTAAATTTTTCCCACGTTTTGCACTGTTTAGTTCGCCATGGGTCCTGTTTATTGCTGGTAAGAAACCATCCCCTCCCAAAAAAGTTACAGGATGTCCCCAAAAAAACCGGATTTTTGCGATTTCAGTGAAAACGCTTTTCTGACCCTGATTCAGGGAAGAGATATTTATATTGAAGCGAAAAAGGCTAGTTTCATGGTTAGATAAGCGTTTTCAAGGTTCGATAATTCTCGCTTTCGATTCCTCGCAAAGAAAAACTCCCTATAGGATTATTTTGGTGAAAATGTAAAAACTTGAAAATTTTTGAAAAGAATCGCTCAAAAATCTGGATTACTATGGGATACCTTGTACATTTTTACAAGCGAGTATATAGCGCACCTTCATGCTTTTTTCCATAAATGCCAATTTTTTAAAAATAGTCTACAGTATCCCCCACCTCTATATTCCGGACCTGGCTATACTACTCCCGAGCCCCAGTTTTTTGCCATTCTATAAAACAAACTAAAAGTTTTCTTTATACAAACTTTAAACATTCATAAAGTTTTAAACTGGTGATTTTTGAAACTTATTTTATAGCCTATATTTTATCGTCTGGGGAGCCATTTACGAAAGGAAATTGAAACATAAATCTACTGTTATTTTTAGACCACATTTATATGCTTAAAAAAAAGATTTTTCCGATTTTAACTTTTGTGGTTTGATGCTAGAAAATTTTTTTCAACAACCCAGTGATCCTCGCAACTCAAGTTTTAGCTTCCTTGAGAGTGTTCTAAGTCAATTTTTTTGAGCTTGTTATACTCGAAAAATAGTTTTACATGTTCTCTTGAGTTCAAAATTCTATTTTTTATTGGGTGTGAAATGACAAGGTCAATTTTCTGGTTTTATTTTAGTAACAAAGTCAATATTTAAGATTTAGGATATATATAAACAGGGAAAGAGAAATACAAAATTGACTCACTTGTTTGACTAAAAATTTTAAAGTTTACACGTTTTAATTTTTTCATGAATTTTTGTGAAGATGAATTTTACGAATTTTTTCAAGTGAGTCAATTTTGTCGTTTGTAAATTTAAAAATTTGGATTTATGACATTGTTGGAATACGAGTACAATCCTCCCCAAACCCCACTCAATTCGGAAGAGGTCGCGCGCAGTTGGTAGGCAAGGGGGAGAGGGGGGCACAGCTCGGCAAAGGGGTGGAATTCCACCCCCACCGACGCCACATTCTCCCAAAAATGACGATCACTTCTCACTTTCGCGCCGAAGGCGCGAAATTTTTTCTAATGATCCCCCTTATGTTTTTTGTCCAAAATTTGGCGCGAAAGTGCATGGTGGTCGTCCACCTTGCACTTCCGCACCGAAGACTCGAAAGTGCGAGGTGGTCAATAAAAAAAGACATTTTTTTCACCAAAAATTGTTAAAAAGTGACTATTTTTTGACAAAAATGCCAATTTTTAGCCATTTTCGTCCAAAAATTGCTTATCGTAAAAGACCACTTCGCAATTTTACAAATGTTTCCAACCCTATCTGCCGATGTGTGTGGGGGGGGGGGGCAGGCCCCTAGTGGGCCAAAATTAAAAAAAACCCCTACACATAAAGTACTTTATGTTTTTGGGAAAATTGGCCTTTTTTAGGGAAGTGTCCCCCCCCCTTCCTAGCCGACCCTTCTGCCTACGCCCTCGTCGCTCGCTGGTCCGCGCTAGCGCTAGGAGGTCTCATAGAGAGGCCTTGATTTATCAAGATAATGTTGTTTTAAAAAAATAAAATTATGTTGGTAACTTTTTTTACTTAAATTTTTGAAAAAAGTCACCTTGGAGAACCAATGGAAATTTTCTCGCTCGCTAGGGGGTCCATTTTTGGGGGAGGTAGTTTGTACATGTGATTATGGGTTGTTCCAAAAGTTCGTGCACTTCACTTTTTACTTCTTCCCTTTAAAACATGAAAAGCGATGAGTGAAAAATGAAGTGCACGAACTTTTGGAACACCCCAGTAAAATGAATCTCGTTTTGAACTTTAAAATTTTTACCCAAAAATGTGACATTTTTAAAAATACCTTTTTGAAGAGCTCTTTTAACAATAAAATCACGAAAACAGTGTGCTCTATTGTTTGGTAAATATTTGAGAACATTCTCATAAATGCGACATGGATAGCTTTCAGTTTTGAAGCTCTTTGCACTTTCAAAATCATTTTTAAGCATTTCTTGAAACTTGTCTCTTTTTCGTTCGTTCCGTATTTCTAATTTTCCAGACTTTAGTTTTTCAACTCGAACACTGAAATTGACACTTTTATTTCATCTTTCATCAAACAGATTTATATCTAGCTTTTTGCACATTTTTTAATTTATAAAGTATCAGATTTTTATGATCAAGGTGTGTCTTGTAAACTTTTCTGACCCAATCTATTTAAAGCTAAGAAAAAAAAGTTAAGTGTTAGTCATCTTTAAATTTAACACAATTTTTTCACCCCTCCCACAATTTATACAAGTTGAAGTACGTGCTTTTGAATTGTCTAGCGCTTAAACCAATAATTCCTGCAAAATAGGATTCTTTTATTTATATTGCTTGAAAAGACAAATTTTTTCTTATATAAATTGGATACCGAGCGCATCCATAATAACTTGATTTTTTCGTCCAGATAGTCTTCATATGTCGATTTTTTTGAAAAATGCTCTAAAAATGCGAAGTTTGATTTTTATCAAATTTTCTCTCAGATCGTTTTGGGGTAAAATCATGCGAAAAATCGATTGCGCGCACTCCCGAACCGTGAAAACGCTTCCTTGATCCTGATCCAGGGAAGGAATTGGTGTATTGAAGCGAAAATCAAACATTTTCGATTTTCGTTTCAATACACCCACCCCATTTCCTGAATCAGGGTGAAGGAAGCATTTTCACATTTCGGGAATGCGTACAATCGATTCCTCGCTTACAAGGGAACCATAAGTTCTGCCACAAAAATTTTTCACCGAAACCAAGCGTAAACAATATAACTCAAAACGGTATAATATGTCAAAATTATGGTCCCATAGGCCGTTTTTATCAGAAAAAATAATTTTAAAAAATTTTAGAAATTTAAAATGATGGTTTTCTCATAAAAATCCGAAAATTTTTGATTTTCGCTTCAATAAGCACACCGTTTTTCCCTGAATCAGGATCAAGGAAGCATTTTCACATTTCGGGAATATGCGCAATCGATTTTTTGCATGATTTTACCCCTATATAGGCTGTTTTGGCAAAAAAATTTTTTTCGGAGAATGACCCCCCACAAATGAGACCCCCCTTTAAGTAAAAATTTTCCCGTCGGCATCCCTGCGTGGTCATTTTGTCTCCCCATCGGTGTTACTAAATCAAGGTTCGACTGTATCCTGTTCATTGTGACAAAGGAGACGAATTTTTCACCATTGTCATTATGAATAATGTATGTTCGTGCTCAAAATTTGCATATTTCTGACAAAAATTGTCACTTTTTGCAACTTGTGCACCCTAGTATTGTCTGTTATATGATATTAAACTTTTGTATATAAGAATTTTTTCCTTTTTTATATTTAAATCGAATATATTCTTGACTCAAGTTTCAGTTAAGTCGCACCGAAAACTTCGCTGTTTGAAGGATTGAATAGGATCTATAATAATACGTTCCCGATATCCATACAAACTTGTTTCTAAGTATCTTTTTGTCCAGAATGAACGAAGTGACCGAGCGAGGCGAGTCGAACTCTCCCTAATACATTTCATAGATAGCTGCACAACAGCGAGGAATTGCGGATATTGAGGTCGTATAATCGCCTTGATGCGTAAAAAAGTGGCGGGATTCGGCTCACTAGACTGACTGGTTGTCTCGAAAATGGGCATTGTCCGGCGCAAAGAAGAGAAAGAAGTGAATGGCGTTCGAAGCCGGTCACCTGACAGCAGCAGCGAGATCACTTTTTACGCAGCATAATTTGCATGCTCACATACCGGTCTCACTATCCCGTGATTCACATCATCCGGAGGGCTTTCAAGCAAAACCTCTTTCTCGGAGGTATTTGTGGCATAGACAAGAACGAGATGGAACGATCGTTCAAACAACACATGAACGGGATAACCAAGAACGAGACGACAATTGTGCTTGTAATTCCCTTCATCGTACTGTGCTTGTCGTACAGTTTTTGTGTCCTGTTCTTGTTCGTCCCGTTATTGTGTATGTCATTTTCTTCACTACTTTCATGTTTTCGTTGTAATACACAGATTTTTTCAAAAATCTCCAACTTCAAACGCAATTTTCAACACATGAACGGGATAACCAAGAACGAGACGACAATTGTGCTTGTAATTCCCTTCATCGTACCATGCTTGTCGTCCCGTCCATGTGTCCCGTTCTTGTTCGCCCCCGTATTGTGTATGCCGTATTTGTTCGTTGACGGATTTCAGGAGTGATTTTCGGATCCGATTGTTATACGTTACTGTTTCTTCTTCAATCTCGTAATGTGTGTCTGGCTCAACGGAGGAATTTGATGCATTCGAGAGAAAGAGGAATAGCGCAGATTGTTGAGGAAAGTTGTGTTTTTTCCTCCTCGTCAACATTCGCTTCAACGAATTTGGGTCAATATTGGTGTTTCTAATGAATACAAAACTTCTCTTACCTATAATATTTTTAAGAAAAAATTGTTAAAAGATTTTAAGAATAGATAAGTTGTACAAAAAATTGATATTTTTGAAAAAAAAATTTCTAGAAAAATTCATAAAAAATACAAAATTTGTCAAAAATTGAAAAATTCGTCAAAAATGGCAACATTTAACAAAGTTGAAAATTTCGTAAAAATTGAAAAATTCATCAAAAATTGTCAAAATTTAAAATTCGTCAAAAATGAAAAATTCGTTAAAAATTGAAAAATTCATAAAAAATGGCAAAATTTGTCAAAATTGAAAAATTCGTAAAAATTGACAAATTCATCAAAAATTACAAAAATTGTCAAAAATTGAAAATTTTGTCAAAATTGAAAATTCGTCAAAAATTGCAAAATTCATCAAAAATGAAAAATTCGTCAAAAATTGCAAAAATTGAAAATTTTGTCAAAAATGAAAAATTCGTTAAAAATTGCAAAATTCATCAAAATTGAAAAATTCGCATAAAATTACCCCTAAATATATCATTTAAAAAAACTTTTTTCGATTTTTGACGCTGGGGTGACCCCCTGATCTACAAGAGCTCCGGCTAACGTTTGGAATTTATTCACAAAGCATAAAATGACCTCAACATGAGCAAAACTTTTTCAAAACTTGACTTGTCCCATAAAAAATCTTCGGACATTTGGGTTTTACCATTCGACTGACCATTTGGTTAAAAAAGATATCTGAAAAAAATGAGCGCAACAAAAAATCACTTGGTCCTGTTTCTTTGTCTGAATGTTTTTCGAGAAGTGCATTCGAAATGATGCCTTTTTCAAGCTGTGCCTGAAAATCTTCCCAAGTAGCGGTGCAAATGGTCCGTTAACAAATTAGCAGTGTGAGCCGTTCCAATATACTGTATATGAAATTTCTGTCTCAAAAGAGCTCAAGAATTTGTGAATGGTAACACTCTTTTTTTCAAGGTTGCCCCCATCGTCTTCTCTCGAAAGAACCATCAAATTTTTGCTATGGCACCCGTCCAGCTGCGCACTTGTCAGTTTTTGTGGCTCTTTTTCTCGTCCGACTTATTTCTGGGGCTCTTTTTATCGTCCTCTTCCTGACAGTTAACGGCCAAGAATCCGGTGAGACACCAAGCCGAGCATCGGCTTTGTTCGCCGTCCCGCGTTCGCGCATCCTTTATTCTGGCCAACACAATTTCACACGCATCGATGATGGCTCCGTTTCATTTCCATCTCTCGGCTCACAATCGGAGAGAACAGCACTCTTATTATCACATAAATTTTCAAGTCAGACCATTGAAATTTGGCTGTCACTAATTTCGACACAGAGACAAAGACGCTCAGAGAAATTCAAATTAATAAGTTGTGTCGAAAATTTTGATGATTTCATCGGCATCTGGTTTAAGCAATGTTCACCATAAGCATTTGAAAATCAAATTAAATAGGAATAGAGTTATGACTTATAAAACATGTTATAACTTTTAAAATTGTTGTCGGTGTTGAGTTTCGCTTCTTGTGTTAATTCAAAATCGAATTTTTGACAAAAAATTGAATTTTGGCAAAAAAATTCGATTGTTAGTCAAAAATCGAATTTTGGTTCAAAAATTGAATTTCTGCCCAAAAATCGAATTTTTGCAAAAAATTCGATTTTTGGTCAAAAATCGGCGGTATCTCACTTCACCCACTTGACAGTTCACCAATCAAGGACACTTCACCCACCGGACACTTTGCTTCCCATAGACACTTCACCCACTGGACAGTTCATCATGGTCTTGAAAAGGTGGATGAACTATCCGGTGGGTGAAGTGTCCAATGGATGAAGTGTCTATGGTGGGTGAAGTGTCCATGGTGGGTGAAGTGTCTATGGTGGATGAACTGTCCAGTGGGTGAAGTGAGATACCGCCCAAAAATCGAATTTTGGCCCAAAAATTGAATTTTTGTCAAAATTCAATTTTTTGTCAAAAATTCGATTTTTGGGTCAAAATTTACGAAAAAGTTAAATTGTAATGCTACTGCGCGAACGCTAAAAAGCGAATCAGATTCTATTCGCAAGTTTTATCGTTCGTCGCTTTCGAATTGTGTCTTGCTTTATGCTTCTTGTTTTTCGTGTTAATGCGACGCAACTGAATGAACGAATGAATTAAGTTTGAATAAATCTGAATATTAACACGAAATGTTTGAATTTTAATGCTACTGCGCGAACGTTAAAAAGCGATTCAGATTCTATTCGTTCGTCGCTTTCGAATTTTGTTTACTTGTGCTTCTTGTTTTCGTGTTAATGCGCTGCAATAAACGAATTCAGTTTGAATAAATCTGAATATTAACACGAAATGTTTGAATTGTAATACTACTGCGCGAACGCTTTTTTGTTTGTTATTCACTCAACCTAGGAAGACAACAAAAATTTGAAATTTATACAACACATAAATCTTTCAATTTTCATCAGGTGTTCGTTAACCAATCATGACTCCAAGTGGTTGATGTTCTCGTTTGTTTGCCATTGGCATTCCTTGAGGTTAGCCCTTAGGAAATGGGTCAGCCTGGAATTATAATTCTTCATGATGAATGTGTCGAAAAGTTGTGACGTGGTCGCTTGAAATCTCATAAATTCTCGTGTGCCCAACATGGACAAAAATGATAAAAAGTTGGAGCAAAAAATTTAAACAAAATTAGGGAATAAAATAGAAAATGACAGGTGAAATAAAAAATAGAATGGGCGAAAAAATCGAATTTTTGACAAAAAAAAAAAGAATTTTGGCCAAAAAAATTGAATTTTGGCAATAAGACATCTCAGAAATCTTGACCATACATGGGCTGAGGGATGCATATTTTCGAAAAAATTACGGGGGTATAGGAGCAAAATCCAAATTTGCGGTGGGAGAGGGAGTTCTGGCAAAAGTGTGACGGAAAATTCTGCGAAACTGAAAATTTTCGAATATGAAAATTATCCGTATATATTAATAACAAAAAGAATGCACATTAATGGTCGATAAAATTGCCATTTTTTAGTCGTTTTCTTGCCCAAAAATGGCTGACGACCAACAAAAAGGTTACCAGGCCAAAAATGAGGAGGGGGGGGGGGTACAGGGGCAACTTCCGAAGAAATGCGGAGGAGTGATGAATTTTTCGATTTTGACAAATTTGAAAATTTTATTTCTGCACCCCCTGCCCATGTTTGCTCATGACCTTTTTGTGGAAGAATATTTTCGTCCCCTTTTAAATGCCATTCCTAAAAATGACAAAAAAAGGTTCCAACTGTTTCTACAAGCGAATGTCGAGCGTTCATTTCATGAAAATTTATGCGTTTCCTCACTCTATCGGCTGGTTCTGAGTCCCGATAACACGATAGGGTGCCAAATTTGTGCGCGTGCATCTATCGCTGTCAAAGCTCTCATCAACGGGTGGTCCCCCCCTTAGTGTTCGTTTCGAGATCGGAACATTCAAAAAAGTGAGACAATTCGACAGTTTTTTCCTGAACAAGATTTGCATTTGTTTCAAGCAAAAAAATTTGAAATTGGCTACCACGGAACTTTTTATTGAATCAGGCAACGTGTACATTGAAACGAAAAGAAATGTGGATCCTTATATAGCCTTTTTGATGCATCCCTGCGTGGTCGTATGGCGGGAAAATCAGGTACTAACTAATCCTGTTACTAAGGATTAGTACTAACTAATCCTGATTTTCCCACCATACGACCACGCAGGGATGCATCAAAAAAGCTATCCACGTTTTTTCCGTTTCAATGTACACATTGCCTGATTCAATAAAAAGTTTCATGGTAGCCAAAAAAACTATAGCGAAACTTCGGAATTAGAAAAGTTTGATGGTGCGTGAAATTTATGAAATTTAGATGCTGGGCCGAATGGTGAAGTTTTACGGTTTTTTGAGCTGTTCTTGGTTAGCCGACTTGGTGTTTTTTGGTTCTTGTTAGCCGACTTGCTATTTTTTTATACTGGGTAATCGAGCAAACCCAAAAAGTTGAAGCTGGTAAGAAAGGACTCATCTTTTAGAAGAACCGCTAATGCTCTTTCGTTGTGTTGGAGAANGTGTTTTTTGGTTCTTGTTAGCCGACTTGCTATTTTTTTATACTGGGTAATCGAGCAAACCCAAAAAGTTGAAGCTGGTAAGAAAGGACTCATCTTTTAGAAGAACCGCTAATGCTCTTTCGTTGTGTTGGAGAAAAGTTCGAACTTTGGGACGTCCGATGTTTGATGATTGATGTTCTAGCTAAAGTAAGGCACTGTCTCGGTCCGGCTCTCCATAACAGACTCTTTACGATTGACAAGTGAAAAATTGATTTGCTATCCAAGATACGACGACACCATCCACCTTCCATCGTGTCCATCTCATGTGCCATCATTGACGAGACAGAAAACAAACTCAAAGACTCGCTTTCGGCTCTTTTTGCTTGAGGGCATCTTCTCGGCCTCGTTGTTTGCGCATGTGGTGTCCTTGATTAGACTTCGACTTTTTTTTCTTTCTCGTTTAGCCCAGCCAGAGTTAGAGTGATCGGAGTCCAGCCAGGTCAGAGGTCGACCTAGAGTTTTATAGTGTGTCTTCAATTGGCGCGAGTCTCTCCCGCACTCGAAATAGGATCATGGTTATGGAGCAACAGCAAGTTCAATTTCAAAACATGTCTCAATTTCCAGGCAAGAAATCGCCTCCATTTCAAGACGAGAACAATATTTTAGATCCATCAGATGGGATTAAGAAAGAGATTTGTGATGCACCCGAATTGATCAAACCCATTCCCAGGTAAAATTGTATTTTTTTAAAATTTTATTTATGCGCAATTCTGTGTGCTTGTTTTAAATACTACAGAGTGTATAAAAAATGGAATTTGGGCGATTTTTTCATGTTTTTTCGACTCGAAATTTTTTTCAAAAATGACCCTATTAGGGCTAATTTTATGCGGGAAATCGATTCGCACATTTCCAATTGAATTTTGGCAAAAAATTGAATTTTGACGAAAAATTGAATTTTGGCAAAAAATTCAATTTTTTGTCAAAATTCAATTTTTTTTCTCAAAAATTCAATTTTTGGTTAGAATTCAATTTTTGTGTCAAAATTCGATTTTTGGCCAAGAATCGAATTTTTTGTCAAAATTCAATTTTTCGTCAAAAATCGAATTTTTGACAAAAAATTGAATTTTGGCAAAAAATTCAATTTTTGGGTCAAAATTCAATTTTTTGTCAAAAATTTGATTTTTTTTCTCAAAAATTTAATTTTTGGTAAAAATCGAATTTTGACAAAAAAAATTGAATTTGAGCAAAATGACCCTACTAGGGATAATTTATGCGGGGAATCGATTACGCGCATTTCCAATGCTTGAAAACGATTCCCTGAATCAGGGAATCGAAGTGTGTGTATTGAAACGAAATAGATTTTCTGCTTGAAAATGACTGTCTGGGGGTAAATTTATGCGATAAATCGATTGCGCGCATTCCTGAAGCTTGAAAACGCTTCCCTGATTCAATGAATCGGAGTGTGTATATTGAAGCGATGACCAATTTTTGCTATAATACATCAATTTTTCTTTGATTCAGGATCAGGGAAGCGTTTTCAAGCTTCGAGAATGCGCGCAATCGATTCCCCGCATAAATTTACCCCCAGAAAGTCATTTTCAGGCAGAAAATCTAAAAATGCTCGATTTTCGCTTCAATACACACACTTCGATTCCATGATTCAGGATCAGGGAAGCGTTTTTTTATTTCTTAAAAAGTTCGTTCGTGATAAATCACAAAAAAACAACACTTGTGGCCATTTTTATTTGAATTTTTCCTGCACATAGTCAAATTTATTTATAGTTTTCGGATAACGTATTATCGCTAATCAACTTCACACTTTCGCCAAGTTTCAAAATTTTATGGCCGCTTGACTTTGTAGAAATCATGTGTCCGGTAAAAGCCGTCCACCAAATGCAAGCGCGCCTTTTATTCTCGTGGTAGTTTCCGTCGGTTGGTGTTGTCCTTGTCGAAGTTCTTCTTCTTCATCTTCGTTTAGTTGTGTTGTTGCCGAAATTTCAAGAGAGAGATGTTATCAATTGAAAAGGCGCCAATTTGCGTTCTTCAAAGCAAACTTTGTTTTTTTTCTCTTTTTGTATTATAGGCTGTCAATAGTTCTCGCATGCGTTTGTGTTTTTCTCCATCGGATGATGTTTTTTAATAAGATAGCTTTCGGGCAGCCTTTTTTTACTGCTGAGGTGGGAGGTACAGTAGCAGAAAAAACTTGTAAGTTTATAAAAAAAACTCATACATTTGTTTCAAGAAAAGATTGTTCGACGCAAACTTTTTTCTGCAGTAGGTATCACCTATGCATGATTGTTATGATTTAGTTAATTTTATATCAAGTTTTCAGGTTTTCGTTGTAATACACAATCTATTGGAAAAATAAAAACCAATTTTGGATTTTTCATGAATTTGTTTTAAATTCTTGTTTTTTGCCAAAATTCAATTTTTTTGTCAAAAATTCGATATGCCAATTCCCCTTCTTTTTAAATGTTCTATATGAAATGTGTGTGACAGTTGATGGCAAAATTCACTCGTTTTTTTCTTCCATATTTTTTCCTCTCTGTCGGCTTAAAAATTTTTTTCAAAAGTTTAACCGTCTTTTTATGGCCGAAGACGGTAACGCATTTCGCTGCCCGACGATGCCATAATTGCTTCGGCGTGCAACAATTTTTTTTAGTAGTAGACTTCACCGTTTTTGTGACAGCTGCCAACATCTGCGTCGAACCGAGCAAGCCATTGTCTCGGCATTCGTTTTTAGGTTCACCGAACACTCTTACCAGCTCGCTTTTGAGTTTTTTAATCGGATTGTTTTTCTTACAGGATGGCTAAAAATGCTTCCTTGACCCTGATTCAGGGAAGAGATGTGTGTGTATTGAAGCGAAAATCGTAAAAACTACACAATAGTGCTAGGTGATTGAAAAGGTCATCCCTGGGGGTTTTTCTATGCGTGGAATCGATTGTACGCATTCTCGAAGTTTGAAACCCTGATTCAGGGAATGCTTATTTCAATCAACACAACGCTTCCCTGAATCAGGATCAAGGAAGCGTTTTCAGGCTTCGGGAATACGTGCAATCGAATCTTCGCATAGAAAAATCCTCAGAGATGACCATTTTGATCACCTAGCACACAAAAAGATTCAATTTTTTTCAATTGTGTGGTTTTTGCAATTTTCGCTTCAATACACACGCATCTTCCCTGAATCAGGATCAAGGAAGCATTTTTACGCTTCAGGAATGCGTGCAATCGATTTTTCTCATGATTTTATCCCTATATAGGCTGTTTTGGCAAAAAAAATTTTCCTCCCATAGAAAAATGACCCCCGAATCATGAAAATCGGAGTGTGTGTATTGAAGCGAAAATTTTTAGTTTTCCTGCCTGGAAATGATACTTTCTTTTTTTAACTAGTGAAAACACTTGTTGGTCATCCTCTAAACACTTTCTGATTACTCATAGGATTACGAAAGAAAACTTCCTTTGTCTTTCTGTGGCACATGCCGTCCAGCATAGCCAAAATGCGGGAGAAAGGCGCCACTCGGACATTCAAGCTCTTTGTGTTACCATTCAACCTTTTTGTGTTACCATTAACTATGCTCATCAATTGGTCATGAGATTCGAATGACTTTTCAACAAGTTGGATTTTGAATTCGAATACCGGAAGAGAGAGGGAGAGAGCGAGAATCGCGAGGCGGGGCCACACCGAGTCAAATGACCAATGACAGAACAATCATCGTAGTGGAACGGATGATCGAGGCAGTGTGTCGAACCCGAGATGTCCGGAACAAAGGAAAGTCACCGCGAGAGGACTTCAAGCATTCCCCCTAAATTTGTTTCGGCGGATCGACCGTCGAAATTCGTTGGAAAGTCGAGACTCATGCAACGACCTCAAAACTATTTTCCTTCTCCTTCTCGATAGTCATTTCTATCTCGTCAATTGACGTTTCTTCCTCCCGACGAGAATGGGACGAGTCCAGCAGCGCGGACACCCACAGTCCATCCCTCAAAGTTCCATTCATGTATCTTTTCATGCGCGAATTCCTTTTTCCTTGCTCTCGACCATTTTCGAGGAGGAGAAATGCCAATGGTCCTCTTCCAAGAGGCACACGGCTGTGTCGAGCTCCGTCGAGTTTGACTTATTCGTCTTCTTTTGATCCAAATTTGTGTTATTTACAACCATTTTTTCTATACCCTTCCCGAAGTAAACGTATCCGGCAGAATATGGCTTGTTTTTCTTCTATTCACGTCTATTCATCGAGTCTTTGCTTCGTTATTCTTTTTTGAGACGCTAGGGTCCAATTTTTGCAGATGTGTGATAGTTGAGATGAATTTTGAAATTTTTCTTTCCAATCACTTCGACAAGTTTGATGAAAACATTTTTGTTGATTTACATCGCCTGTTCGTGCTTCATGATCTTTTATGTATTTCTTTAAGCTGTGATTGGATTTTTGTCAATAAGTCTGCTCAAGTATTTTTATTCTTCATACTGTTATGATTCTTTCATGGCGAATGCCCAAAAAATCTTAATAGTCTCTTATGTTCGAGGGGGAGTACTACAGAGGGTAACTCCCGAAAACGTGAATACTAGGACTAGCTTGATCCGAAGTGGCAGTCCGTCGAGGAGGCTTAGGTGAAGCAGTAGAAGTAGATTGACGACAAACTTCCACGGACACCAAGTGTTGGCCATCAAAGGCTCTATTAGCGAAAACAGATTGATTCATCAATTGAGGAAGCCAGTATTCATCTCTCAGTTGGGCTAAAGCCGTGAGCTTGTGAGAAGTTGTTGCTGTCGGAGAAGAGGTGACGAATGACTTTCAAACAGATCCGGTGACGACAGACAGTAACTGATAAAACACGACCACGAGTTAAACCTTCTTCTTCTACTACTACTACTTCTCCAACTTCTTCTTCTTCTACTACTACTTTTTCTACTACTACTAATTCTTCTCCTTCTTCTTCTACTATTTCTACTACTACTTCTCCTACTTCTACTTCTTCTTCTACTACTTCTCCTACTTCTTCTTCTTCTACTACTTCTCCTTCTACTTCTTCTACTACTACTACTACTTCTCCTACTTCTTCTACTACTTCTTCTACTACTTCTCCTACTTCTTCTTCTACTACTTCTACTGCTACGACTACTTCTTGCACGATCAAGAGCCATATACACAACAGCAACTTGAATAGGTTTTGGATGGAAAACGTGAAATGGTCTGTGTATTGAAACGAAAACCTGAATTTGAATTCCTGAAGGAATTTTTGAACAATTCCACTGCCAATCTGATAGAGAGCGCATCGAAAAACGGTAGTACCCCAATTTTCGTGAAAAACACAAATTTTTCGTTTTTGAGAAAATTTAGCTCAAAGTTGGCTAAATTTTTCGGTCAATTTATGCAAATTTCGATCATTTTTTCCCAACTTTGAACTAAATTTCCTTAAAAACGAAGAATTTGTGTTTTCACGAAAATTGGGATACTACCGTTTTTCAATGCGCTCTATCGATTGGCGGTGGAATAATTTTTCAAAAATTCCTTCAGAAATTCAAATTCAGATTTTCGTTTTAATACACAGACCATCTCATGTTTCAAAAATTCTTTTAGAAATTCAAATACAGGTTTTCGTTTCAATACACAGACACCATTTCACGTTTCCTCTTCTTAAAAATCTTTCCAAAATACGATAGACCTATATTACAAGTCGGATGAATTTTTTTCCATCCGAACAATATTCGAGTTGCCGTTGTCCTTGGCAGAGTTGCTTTTTTTGTGCCGTGATTTTTTCTTCTTCTTTTGCCGGTGAGGATGTCCGTTGTTCGTTGAGTTGTTTCATAAAAAAAACCCAAACACATTGATGATGGCCAGCCGAGAAAAAATAGGTTCTGTTTCGTCGTCTTCTTCTTATTCGCCTTGCTCCAGTTCNTTCTTCTTCTTCTTTTGCCGGTGAGGATGTCCGTTGTTCGTTGAGTTGTTTCATAAAAAAAACCCTAACACATTGATGATGGCCAGCCGAGAAAAAATAGGTTCTGTTTCGTCGTCTTCTTCTTATTCGCCTTGCTCCAGTTCAAGCAACGTTCTCGTCAGCTTGCAGTTTTTTTCGACCCTTTCCCCCATATTCTCGTGATCTTTTGGCTTGTTTGTGCGTGTTTCTCTAACTGTTATTTGGTTATTTGGGACGATTGGCCAAGCTTTTTAACCCAAATCGAATCGAAAAATCTACGCTCGTTGTTGAGAACCGGATTTCTTGAAGTGGGCATTCTTCTTCTTATCCTTCCTGTGCAATTGTTGTGGAAACAGCCATGAAGCCTTGAAGAATCTCCAACACGTCTTCTGGCTCAATGCGTTCAACAATGAGCCTTCAATCATAGTCATCATCACGCAGAGAGAAGCACTCCTCATGAGAGAGCTTAGTAGATCTCGTTATTTGCCCCTACAGGTTCTAAGGACTCCATATAGTGTGCAACAACAATAACGAGGCCGAAATCTTCTTCGTTACGCCGAAAGATATTTTTCACAGAACTCGCTTCGGAAACGGCTGAGGAGATGATTGCCGGTTGGATGTGCGAAGAGTGGAGACTGGAGACTCCTCGGTCCGTGCGCCTCCTCAACGAAATTCAGCACGTTGTTTGTGTTGCTTCATCGTGCTGCTTGGCTGCTGCCCATCTCGTTCGTTTTTCGAACAATTGTTGCACACGGCCAGCGGGAGTGCAAAACTCGTTTTCGCCATCACGAAGAAGGGGCGATCGGACTCCATGGAAGCTTCGATGCGTTGAGGATCGTTGGTCCTCGACGAGGAGAGAGAGCAACGACCTTGTGGCTCTCGTTGAAGAAGCAGTTGAAGACTTGCGTGATTTGATTGTCGTCGGATGCGATAAGGCCGGTTGTTGTTTTTTTTATGGCATAAAAGAAGCTGTTTTGGGACGTCCGCTCGTATTGTGTTACGCGATCACGCAATCGTCGGCCCTCAGGCGATTTTCTCTCCAATGATCAAGCAGGTGGCTCTCAAGCAATTTCGAATCAAGACCGTTGTCGCTATTGTTGTCCCTCGATCGCATTGTTCGTCGAAGACGAATCCCCTTCCAACCTGTGCATCATTTTGGCTCTGGAGCCGAAACTGGTCCTCACGCGTGTATGATTGATATTTTGGCGGTGTTAGCCAGCGGTCATTTTCATTTTCATAGTTACCAGTTTGCTCGATTGTGTTGCATTGCGTAACAGCGCGCAAATTTTTGGATTCTCGCCGTAAATCTGGTGCGTGACGGGAAATTTTCTTGTTTTTGTCATTCGAATTTTTGCTCAAAATTGAATTTTTTGTTCAAAAATCGAATTTTTGAGAAAAAAATTCAATTTTTGAGCAAAAATTCGATTTTGAACAAAAATTTTGATTTTTGAGAAAAATTTGTTCAATCAAAAAAATTGAATTTTTTTCAAAAATCAAATTTTTGCTCAAAATCGATTCCACGAGAAAGAGCAGAAAATTCGGAACATTTTTTGCTTTTGGACCACTACATAAAAATCTAATGATAAAGAGATATGAGCGAAACAAAAAAGTTCAAACGAGTTTGAACATTGAAACGAAAAACATGAATCAGGGTTTTCGCTTCAATAACCCAACACAATTTTCAAATTTGATCATTTTGGTGTCGTTTTGTTCGTCTCGTCGAGATATGAAAAGTGCCGCGTTTCTTTTTTAATTCAACCTTTAAATTTTTAAACTTTATAAGCAAAAACTGAAGTTCAATCCCTTCGTTTCAATGTTCAAACTCGTTTGAACGTTTTTTTTGTTTTGCTCATAACTTTTTATGGTTAGATTTTCAAGTAGTGCCGTAAAAACAAAAAATGCTCAGAATTTTATGCTCTTTCACATGGAATCAACTCTCCACAAATGGAGATGGAGATTTTTCACAACTTTCCTTAATCCATTTATAAACGGAGATCCAACTCTCTCCATTCAAGTTGGATTTCCAGAAAAAAATTTTGCGCCTACCCATGTGTGCCAAATTTTTGTTCAAATCTTCCCACGAAACAGACTATAATTACCTCAAGAAACTGACTATAATTATCCCCATTGAATTTTGAAATGATATATAAGCTCAAACCAGTTTTTCACTTTTCATCAAAATGAGGGTGAAATGAGTCGCGCGAATATGGATTTGAGCGAGAGTTATATACGTTTTTACGATCTCGTGCCCTCAATCCGAAATTCGCCCTCAGGACGCAAATAACGGCTAGTGAATTTAGGCTAATCCTCGCCTCCACGAACCTCACATTTCAAACAACGGAAGAACAACAAAAAGATAGACCCTGTGGTGGAACGCCGCCAAGCAACCCCAGCATTTTGCATCACACGAACGACACCGCGTCTTCTTTCAGAAGTTACCACCGTTTCTTTCCATCACAACATCCTCCTCATCCGACGGCGTTTTCGCACCATTTGATCCCGTCATTTCCGCCAGGCATGGCGACCGCGACGGCACCTTCTGGTGCGCCTTCATTCATGGACATGCTCATGGGTCTCCAACAGCAATTGCATGTGGCAGCTGCTTCCAACAATGCGAGTGCCACGAATAGCCCATCAACAACGGCGTTGCCACATTTTTCCGCACTACCGCCAGTCTTTGCCGCTGCGATTGCGGCGGCCGCCAAAGCCAATCTTGCCGAACAGCTATCAACACCAAGAGCAGCATCACGCGCAGGAAATGAAACTTTTTCGGCCAACTCCACACTACCATTCGGGTTTTCGCCATTCGCTTCCACCTCTCTTGTACCACAGACTTCGACTCCAAAACCGATCAAGACCGAGTCGAAGAATGGAGCTTCGGACACGTCGGCTACAATGACCACACCATGTGGATCGGAACCCGAACACAAGTCGAATAAGGAAGAGAAGCCGAAGAAGAGGACAAGATTGGGTGGCTCGTCGGTGAAAACGGCTGAAGTTTGGCGATTTTTTACCGAGCTTCCCGCACCCGAACAAGCAGCGGCATGTATGATCTGTGGCAAAACTATTAAAGCTACAAATAGCAGGTAAGTGTTATCTACAGGATATCCCCCACCCCAAATGAGAAGAGGCCACCTACGTGAAAAAATTTTTCTGGAAATGACTCCTCTAGGGGTAAAAACATGCGGGGATTTGACATTTTCGAAGCGAAACAACGCTTCCCTGATTCAGGGAAGGCCTGTGTATTGAAGCGAAAAGTCGCAAAAATGCGATTTTTGCAACTTTTCGCTTCAATACACAACACGCTTTCCCTGAATAAGGGAAGCGTTGTTTCGCTTCGAAAATGTCAAATTCGGATTCCCCGCATGTTTTACCCCTAGAGGGGTCATTTTCAAAAAAAATTTTATATGCAAAAATTTTTCATGAATTTTGACAACAAAATAAAAAAATGACTTTCGGCGCGGCATCGAACCCGCGCCCTTTGAGTGATGCTGAGCGCTTTAGCCACTCGGCCATGGGCAAAACTCAAAAACCCCCCATGATATGGTACTCATTTTGCAGCGCCCGATCAGCTGAGTCGAATGGCGACATTAAAAAAAAAATTTTTTGACCCTTGCCTTCACCTTGTCGGATTTTTTCTAGCCGTGTCATACAAATTTTTAGCACCACCGGCATGATCCGCCATTTACGCAGCTGTCATTCGAAAGAATATGATGAACTTCAACATGCACGTCGAACAAATTTTGTGATAAAAACTTTAAAGAATGGTAAGTAGTAGTACAATCTCTCATTGTTATAACGTTTTTCNAACTATTAAAGCTACAAATAGCAGCACCACCGGCATGATCCGCCATTTACGCAGCTGTCATTCGAAAGAATATGATGAACTTCAGCATGCACGTCGAACAAATTTTGTGATAAAAACTTTAAAGAATGGTAAGTAGTAGTACAATCTCTCATTGTTATAACGTTTTTCATGGCTAGGAAAATTTCGGCTACTTGCCGAAGTGGATATGGAAGCCGCGCGTCCGATCTTGCAAGTTAAGCAACGTTGGGCCCGTAGTTTCGAAAGTTCGATCCCATTAAGGCGAAAGTGTGAGATCGAACCTGCAAGTCCAACGTTGCTTAACTTGCTAGATCGAACGAGCGGCTTCCTTATCCACTTCGCCAAGTAGCCGACATGTTTCGTAAAGCTATGAAAAAATTATAAACTTTATTTTTTTCTAGCATCAGATGACGCTGTCCGAGAGCAGCTCTTACAAGAACTTGGCTTTTCTAGTGCCCATCAGCAAAAAGCCGCCGTATCTACCAAAACGAATGCTAACGACAATTCGTCTCCAAAGTGTCCTCCAACTCCATCAAATGCCGAACGAAACACCGGAACGCCGAAAATGCACAGCGTCGAATCGATAATTGGGCAATCGAATACGGAAATCAGCTCTCAGCCAACCGACTTGTCCGCGAAGCAACCCAATTCAGTGCCGTTTGCAGCTTCGCTAACAAATCTAGAAAATTTCATCGCCACATTGCGACGAGCCAAAACCGAAAATTGTCAACAGCTAAAGCTGGGAAAACGCCAGGCGACGGATGAGTCACATGAGAATGCAAAAATTCTTTCGCCGATTCAAGTAGTCGAACCGATGGAAGTACCGAACATGGTGGAATCGATGAAATCGTTGGAAAGTTCACTTGGTCATCATCCAACCAAGAAATCCCGTAAATTATCGCTCAATTCTCAAGGCTTTCCTCGTTCAAACAGCGCACCAAATCCAGCCATCAATGAGCATAAGGAGACCNAATCCCGTAAATTATCGCTCAATTCTCAAGGCTTTCCTCGTTCAAACAGCGCACCAAATCCAGCCATCAATGAGCATAAGGAGACTAAGAAGCTTACAAGTCAGGTATACAAATTTACAGGCTGATTTTTCAATTTTTGAGGAATTTTTCGATTTTTTTCGAATTTTTCAATTTTTGAGGGTTGTTACAAAAATGCAAAAAACATTATCTTTTTTCTTTAGATCGCACTAATGCTTATCATGGATGGCCAAGACCCATCAATAGTCGATAAAGCTGGCTTCCGTGGGCTTTTGCGTATGCTAGTACCCAAATACGAAATGCCAACTTCCAAAGAGTTCTCAGAGAAAATCATTCCAACAATTATGAACCAACTCCAAACTGATGTCAGCACATTGCAACAAAGAGTTCGTCAGAACAAGTAAGTTCAATTTTGACGAATTTTTCAATTTTTGGCGAATTTTTCAAAATTTGAAGAATTCTGACAAATTTTGCCATTTTTGAGGAATGCCCTTTTTGCTTTACCTCATCGTAGGATAGTGGCTTCCAGAATTTAGGGGGCCTGATAAAAAATTTTATTTCTCAACATTTTACCCTTTGGGGATCGAACCTGAGGGCCCAACGTTGCTTAACTTGCCAGATCGGACGGAATCGCTCCTTACTAACTTTTAAAAAGGAAGTTTTTTTATACACTGAAATGAGCTTTATAAAAAATTATAATTATCATTGTTTAGTTATTATTCCGAAAACGGCACTGGCAGTGGATCAGCCTCATCCGAAGGCCGTAAATCGTCGGAAAGAACTTCGCCTGGTACATTCGAAAGCGGATTTCATGATGAAGAAGAGGCTCAAAACAACATTTCAGATTTGTCGGCCATAACTGAAATCAAGGTAGTCTATCTTCTCTATTAGTACCATATAATAGAGAAGTGCTTGGAAATTTGGAGACTTTTTATTTGAAATTTCAGACAGAAAACATGGAGAGTGTGATCCAAAACTCGATTCGCTCCGCACAGAACATCTCTCAAAGCTTCTCGTACTCGATCCCACTTAGCAATGGCCATAGAGACCTTGACGACTCGGATACTTCGTCTTCAGTGGATTCAGATACTTTGTTTCACACCAAAATGGAAGCCTTTCTCGATTTCATCGGTCGCTCGGCATTTCCGACTGTAATTTTTTTCAATTCTTTGAGATCAAGCACGGCGCACCAAAATATCGAAAGGGTCAAAAATAAATGCCGACAATCGACTCAGCTCGCCGAGCGCTACAAAACGAGTATTATAAGATGATAGAATTTCGGTATTACGCATGGCCGAGTGGTTAGTGTGACAGCTTTGTGGATTATAGGTCAAGGGTTCGAGTCCCAACTGAATTTAAAGATGTCCAAATCCCATGAAAATTTTTGCCGGAACTTTATAGTAATAATGATTTTAAATTTCTTAAAACCTAACCTTTTTTTGGGTATGCAAAAATTTTCATAGGATTTGGACATCTTTAAAATCAGGTGTGACTCGAACCCTTGACCTATACCCCGCAAAGTTGTCACACTAGTCACTCGGCCATGCGTAATATCGAAATTCTATTATATGGTACTCGTTTTGAAGCGTTCAGCTAGCTGAGTCGATTGATGACATTTATTTGTGACCTTTTCTGTATTTTGGTGCGCCGTGCTAGCTATAACAAGATGATTACGCAAGCTTGTTATGCAACGAGAAATGAGATGAATGGGATTTTGCGCGAACGAGTTTATGGAAACTTTTTCTTATCCCAAGTTCATTATCAGTGAAAAACCAGCAGCAGCATATGTAATCTTATTGTCATGCAATCAAAGAGAGATAAAAGATCTATTCGAAAACTGGATTAGTGGGATAGGCGAGGGAACTGGATATGAGTTTTCTCATATCCATTATGAGTTTCTTTTCCGTTCGACCTATCTAGGATTTAAAGGACCAGTCGGGTCGAAAAAAAGTTGCCTTAATTTTTATTTATTCAGAAAGTTCATGAAAAATGGAGCATTTTTTGTTTTTACAGCATGCTCTAAATCGTTGTAGTTTTTGAGAAAATTGCGTTTGAAATTGTTCATGTTTTCGTTGTGATACACAAACTTTTTTGAATTTTTTGCGGAAAAATCGATTTTTTAAACTTTCACAAAATGAACATTGTATCAGTTTTTTATAGCTAAATGAGACGAACAAAATGACACCAAAATTATTCAATTTGAAAATTGTTTTGGGTTATTGAAACGAAAACCCTGATTCATGTTTTCGTTTCAATAACCCAAAACAATGTTCAAATTGGATAATTTTGGTCCCATTTTATTCGTCTCGTCGAGTTATAAACAATACTGTATTTATTTTTTTATAAATGTTCAAGGATTTAGAATTATTTTCTTCTCAATATATAGAACTCAGGAAAAAACTATACACATGTTTTCGTTGTAATACACAGATTTTTCAAACATCGCCAACTTCACACGCGATTATCTCGAAAACTACAACGATTCAGAAGATGCCGTAAAAACAAAAAATGTTCCATTTTTCATGAACTTTCTGAATATACACAAAATGACAACTTTTTTTTCTACCGAACTGGTCCTGTAAAAGACAAAGGCAAAATAAAAATTACAAAAATACACATCAAAATTTTTGTTTTAGAGTGAGTTGACTTCCTTAACTGCTCGGTGCTACAACACCTTGGCTTCATTCGAAGAATCGGCATTGCTTCGTGATCGATTGACCGAGCAAACCGGCTATACCAATCCTTTTTTAAACGAAGTTCTATTTGAAGATGAGTTGGAACACTTGGCCAAATTCAACGAGATCCCACATATGGCACGTTGCATCGCCTTTGTTGGTAAGCATGCTTTTTACTACGTATAGTTGACATCCTTAATTGCTCGGTGCTACAACACCTTGACGAGACGAACAGAAGACACCAAAATTATCCAATTTGAAAATTGTTTTGGGTTATTGAAACGAAAACCCTGATTCAGGGTTTTCATTTCAATAACCTAAAACAATGATCAAATTGGATAAATTTGGTGTTGTTTTGTAAATTTTCATCGTGTAATTTTAGATAAATACTTTGATGTTATTCACGAAATCAGTGAGAAGGTGACCATTTCACAGTTTTCTGGATTCTCTGAAGAAGAGCACCAGTTTTTGACCAACCTCATGGTGCACATTTCAAACACAACAAAAACTGAATAAGCTTTATATAATCTTTGGGTATTTTTCTATGCTTACATGTAATTCAAAACGTGTACTTTGTTGGTAATTTTTTCGAAATTTACCAATAGTTTCGAAAAATTTCGGTTTTGAATCACATGGGAACTTTTGCCCCTCATTTCTATGAATCTTTCGCTACTAAAGGCTTTATTATCATACTCGGTTTATTTCAAAATGTTTTGACTATAAATGTTGATCTTTTTTGTATATTTCGGTGCCTTTTTTCCAACTTTCTCATTCACTTAAATTATTATTCTACATTGTTTGTTGTTTTTTTCTAAGGGTGCACGCTAGCAACGCATTTCACGACGATTTCCGGACGCTAGCTCTCGTTTGAATTAGTTGGAGTATTGGCACGAACCTCGTTTGAATTCAGGGTTTTCGTGTCAATACTCCAACTAACTGTGTCAATACTCCAAACTATGATTTCAGGGTTTTTGTTTCAATAACCCAAAACAATCACCGTCTTTGTTTTTTAAAAATAATTAAGCATATTTTAAAAAATGTAAAATTCAGGGCTTTCGTGTCAATAGTCAGGCAAATTCAAGCCCGTTTCCGAACGCTGTCTGGAAATGCATCCGGAAATCGTCGTGAAATGTGTTATCACGACTGCTAGCGCGCACCCTAACCAATCATCACTTCTTGCCGTTTTACATGCCTTGCCCAAGAACTTCTCATTCAAGCCACTTTTGCCTTTGAACAATTCTGCCAGTGTTGCCTTAATTTTTTAAAATATATTTGCTTTAAAATGTTTTATGAGATATTTTTTACTTCTTATTTTGTCGACAACAATTCCAAAAAATCTTTTCAACGATTTTTAATTCTAAATATTTGTCGACATAATCTTTTTTATCAAGATTTTTTATGTAAATATCTTTGTTCTAACACCGACACTCCTTAAAAGACCAGTCCAGTTTTTGAACAAAATTTTTTATAAGAAAGTTCACGTTGTGGCAATCAGCTTTTTCTTTGGAAGTAAATTCTACTTCGTTAACCCTGAAGAGATAAATAAGAAATACAATTGCATCAAAAATTTAAACATGTTTGTGTATTGAAGCGAAGTGCCTGATCATCAATATGATCTGTATATTGAAACGATTGATCAAATTTAATAGATTTTTTTGTTGCCAATCGATTGTACTCACGAAGAGCTATCCAACGAGTGGTCGATGTCCATATTTCATATATTGGTAGCGGAGATAAAAAATAGGACCAAAAAATTGATTTTTTACGTCTTTTTGGCCCTATTTTTTATCTCCGCTTCCTAGCATACGAAATATGGACATCGATCACTCGTTGGATAGCTCTTCGTGAGTACAATCGATTGGCAACAAAAAACAAATCGATTGAATTTGATCAATCGTTTCAATACACAGATCATATTGACGATCAATCCTTTCGCTTCAATACACAATCACATTTAAATTTTTGATGCAATTTTGTTTCGCATTTATCTCTACAAGGTTAACGAATTAGAATTTACTTCCAACGCAAAAGTTGATCGCCCCAATTTGAACTATCATATAAAAAATTTGTTCGAAAATGAACTCGTTTTTTAAGATCCTCGTGTATCCGGGAAAGACCGTGAACTTTTTTGTCGCGTCTATTATTTTAGTTATGCTCTTTCAAATGTGCACAATGAAAATTTTTTGATTATCTTACCCATAGTCTAAAATGCAAGTCAAACTTGACATATTGTGTATATCGTAGAATTGCCATAACTCCACGTAGGAATTGAATTGAGAGGTGGTTGACCACTCATGTGAAAGCTGATGAACAGTCCTACAACTTTTATATAGACACCTGCAAATTTTCGCTTCAATAAAAAGTTATGAGCCAATCTTTACGACACCCTCGGTTTTTTTGATCGGGTTTTTGACAAAGATCAGAGATTTTGGCCCGGTTGTGGGGGGTTTTCAGCCCAAATGATCTTTCCAAAAGTTATAGCCCTGATTCCCAGAAAAATTTTGGTATATTGGGTTTGGCTATTTGGTAACAATTTGATTGAATTATGGCCAAAAAATTTCTGATCATTTTTTCATTGCACGCATTTGAAAGAATGACTAGCTTAAAATAATAAATGCGGCAAAAAAGTTCACGGTCTTTTCCGGTGGTAACGCTTTTCACGGTGTTCTCATTTCACAAGGCTTTCATACTTTTGATCAATCTCGGTTTCATTATTATTTTTTATATTATTTGAAGGAGAGTATATTTCTCAACAATCCACAAATTTATGTTTTCAATTTCAACTTTTCCTTATGTTGGAACTATGCTTTCTTGTTGATCTTTTATAGATTAGAAAATTTCAATAGATAATTTTTAGGCATTTATGTAATTTTTAAATCATCAAATAAAATTCTTCTTTCGCGGCATAAAAAACATAGATCCATAAAAAAGCTTTTTATAATCGGAGAATCGATTGGCGATGGGGGCTAAAAAAATTTTCCTGGCCCACCTACCTCAAGATTTTCAAAAAAATCCTGTTGAAAATGAAACTTTTTGAAATTTTTTCGGATTTAAGCAGTTTCAATCGTAATATGGTTTTTCCATACGGAGAACATGAATCCGAGCGATTTGAGTCGTTTTGGACCGAGTCTGACCGAGTTTTGGTGGAAAAAACCCAACTGGAAGGCAGGGGTACAAAATCGGGCAGGTACCTCCAACTTCAAAGTGGCGTAGAAAATTCAAAATAACTAGGATTT
Organism: Acrobeloides nanus; assembly: GCA_900406225.1. Classification (NCBI taxonomy): domain Eukaryota; kingdom Metazoa; phylum Nematoda; class Chromadorea; order Rhabditida; family Cephalobidae; genus Acrobeloides; species Acrobeloides nanus. The sequence continues at coordinate 456 of OZJO01027619.1, read as the reverse complement.
ACACCAAAATCTAATCGACTGTGCCCTAAGTATTCCTCTAACGATTGCTTTTTAAATTAGGTCAAAAGACTTTAAGGGTTCCGAGAAAAACCGTTTTAAGTGACTGGGCAGAGGTAAAAAACCTGTGCTCCCATGTAAAAAAACGCGAAGCGCATTCACATAAGGGGTGCGCGGAGTGTGTCCCAGTGCAGGCTTAGTAGTATAGGGGTGCTACTAAAAAGGGTATCGTTCAGGTGTTGCTAAAGATACCTTCTTTAAAGGGGGGGGGAACCATTTATGCACTAAAATGGTCGGACCATCATTTTTTTAATAACATGTGGGTTTTATAGATTTGATGTTGGGCTTTCAGAATCAATAAAATTTTTAGATCGAAAACGATTTTTTATGGGGTATTGGCTAGGTTCTTTGTAGGTACCTCAAAAACCTGTTTTTTCAATAAATAAGATATTTTGCCTC
>OZJO01027604.1:0-12882 GCA_900406225.1 Acrobeloides nanus | reverse complement strand
CCCGCCCTAATCTTGTTATGTATATATTTGTAATATTTGATAACAAATTTTATTTAAAACCTAACAAAAACCAATAATAACAACAAAATTTAACTATTTATTTTCGAAATGGCCACCTTGGGCACCAATGCACTTCTTCAAATGCTTCGGAAAGTCGTCAACAGCTCGATCAATGACTTCTTGAGGTATAGCGTTCCATGCCTTAACCAAACTTTTCTTCAGCGTTTCGATCGACTGATGGGGCTTTGAACATGCTTCGTTTTCCAAAATGCTCCATAATGAGAAGTCCTCCACACATAAATTGGGCGAATTCGGTGGCCATTCTCCATTATTTTGCTTCGGGCTAATGTCGACTTTGATGCATTCAGGGAAGATGTCTCTGACCAAATCTCGAGTTTCTTCTGCTCGGTGTGATGGAGCGCCGTCTTGTTGAAACACCCACTGCTTCTGCCACTGCCCATTACGCCAACCGTACGTTCTTCGTGCCCACGGCAAGACCTTCTTTCTCAATTCTCGGTATTTATCACCATTGACCTTGACACCAGTGGGGACGAAGAACAACGGCGATTTGACTCCATGCCCCACGCCGGCCCACACAATGACTTGCTTCGGCTTTTCCTTGCTCAAAAAGACGAATAATACCTCCTCGAAATTCCTTCATGCTAAAAAATCGATTATAGATCAAAAATCAAATAAAATTATTACAATATATACATAACAAGATTAGGGTGGGAACTTTTGGGCCACCCTGTAGTTTCTATTGGCTTCGATCTTATTAGTATTTGGAAAATCACAAAGACCACTTAATGTACATTAAGTGCTCTAAGATTGGAAGATCACAAAAAAATGTACATGCACTAATAACACTAATAAATTCTCTAAGCCACATTTTTTCTTTAAATGCGTTTACCACAATTTAAAGCACGTTTTTATCCCATTCGTCTCCCTTTCTAAAGATACCTCTACCATGACCCTAGCATTTATAGTTTTTGAGAAATGTGACTTTCTTTACAGGAGTAACGATTTTTGACCCCCTCAAAAATTCACTTTTTGGGCTCTAGCTCGAAATTTTTTCTTTACGTTAGCTCTAAGTTGAGCATAAAAATTAAAAAAATTCCTGGCCGATATCCATGACCAAGCAAAACATGTAAAATTTTTGCATCGATTTTTATTTTTCATAACATTGCAACAATTTTTTATAGCTAAATGAGACGAACAAAATGACACTAAAATTATCCAATTTGTACATTGTTTTGGGTTATTGAAACGAAATTTTCTGATTCATGTTTTTGTTTCAATAACCCAAAACAATGTTAAATTGGATAATTTTGGTGTCATTTTGTTCATCTCATTTAGCTATAAAAAATTGTTGCAATGTTATGAAAATTTTAAAAATCGATTTTCCGCAAAGAATTCAAAAATTTTTGTGTATTACAACGAAGAGCTTGTAACAAATTCAAAATTTCAAGCACAATTATCTCGGAAACTATTCAGAAACATTCCGTAAAAACAAAAAATGCTCAATTTTTCATGATCTTTCCGAATACCGTATACCTTCTAAAATAACCCTTGGAGGTTATTTTTTTCAACCTCCTTCGAAAAGGGGGGTTATTTTTTTAAGCCTCCAAAAAAATTTTTACATGTCAAAAATTGCCTGAGATAAGCCCAGTACTACCTAAACATGGGACCCTTGGAGTAACCGCTCCTAATTTTGTCCCCTTCGAAAAGGGGAAAAATTATGATAAAAACAATGAAAGGGTCCGGCGAAAAATAACATCTCAAAAATTTCAAACCTTAAGGGAAAATGTCCCCCTTGTACAAATCCTGTCTATAGAACTGACTGACACATTTCCAACTTTATTTCCAATTTTTCAAACATCGTGGCTTGTTAGAGGATTTATTAGTGCATGTACATTTTTTTGTGATCTTCTAATCTTAGAGCACTTTAGTGCATGTACATTTTTTTGTGATGTTCCAAATCAACTAATAAATCTAATAGAATCTACAATATAGAGAGCATGTACAATCCAAACATGAATTGTTCTTTCTCCGTATTTGATTGAAGAGGCTAGGATGTAAAATCAGAAACAGAAAAAACAATTCATGTTTGTACATGCTCTGTGTTTTAGATCCTATTCGATTTATTAGTTGATTTGGAACATCACAAAAAATGTACATGCACTAATAAGGGTTTATAATGATATGAAAATTTCAGATAGCATCACACATCTCAGTAAAATATTGGCTCTATGTTGTCTCTACCAAAATTGGCTTTAGATTAATTTCAACGGTGTCAAACCGGCAAATTTTATTGACTAAGAGTTATTTTTTCTATTTAATCATAGATTTTCTTGAAGCTAGTCTCTAAGTTGTTGTTATGGTTCAAATAGCGCAAAATTTTCCACCACCATCAAGTCGACGATCGTCAAATGGTTCGTTTTTTAATTCTAGATATATGGGAATTTGGCGGCCCCTAGGCCCACGCAAAATAGGACAGACGCCTTTTCGGGGTTGCCATATTGTCATATTTATATGGCATTGCCATATTTTTATGACTGTTGCCATATTTTCATAGTCATTTGGCATTGGAAAATATGGCATATGTCATATTTTTAAAAAGTCATGTCATATTTTGCTATCTTTTTAGTCATTTTGGCCATATTTCCAAAATTTGGAATAATGATAAAGCTTATGGCTCCCGATGGCGGCTGCGGAAACTATGGCTCGGATTCTGGTGGCTATGATCAGCTCGGAGTTCAAACATTGACTTTTACCCGCGATCCGATTTCACAAAGAGCAGCGCCGAGTGGTTTGTCTGGACATCTGATTGATGGCAGTGTTGTGCTTTCATGGTGGGGCAGTGCATGTGCAACTAGCTATTCCGTACGACGGGGCAATCAAACCGGTGGCCCTTATACGACTATTGCAACCGGTATAACAGGCTTGCTCAGTTACACCGATAAAGTCGCTGCTGGCACCTACTACTATGTAGTGGCAGCAAATACATCAACAACGAGTGTTTCCAATGAAGTAAAAGTCGTCGGAAATCCACAACTATTGTAAACAGGAAGACCAACAACACACTACTGATTGAGCTGCTCAAAACTGGATCGGCCGTTCACAATACTCGGTTCCGCTGGTTCAGATCCATATCTACATGGTTTTGTCGGCGACTTAGCATCTATTATGGAGCGCTTACTTATCGCTGCTCAGATTTCCGCGCTGATCGCACAATCTGGCTAAAGCAAGCGTGTAGATGCATGCAAGGTAACCAATGCTTTAACTTGTTGTTCTTGATATTGTAAAAATTCGTGCGCTCTATAAATCCAAATTTCATTCTTTTTCAATTTTTGATATTTTCTCTGAATGTTAATCTGATGAATATTTTTCATATTTTACATTAATTCCTTATTAGATTTTTTTATATATTAGATTTAAAATAAAATATAGAACGCTTATGTTTTCACAGAGGTAACTTAAAATTTTATTATCTACAAGAATATCGGCATACCGACACGTGAGGATTAATATTTGTGGGCCGACATTTGAGGACCCGACATTCAACGACCGATATTTGAGAATTTCTCGTCCACAACATCCAAGGCCATAACTCCAAGGGGACCCTGGAATATGTCCTGGAACAGGACTCCTAGGTCCAATAGGCTCGATTCATGGAACCCCTGATCGATAGGTTTAATTAAATTTTAGTTAATATAACTTTGGAAAGATCCATCCTCGGCACTACAGCAAATTAATTCTCGGCACTACAAAAAAAATTTTTTCGATTTTCGCTTCAATACACACATCTATTTCCCTGAATCAGGGTCAAGGAAGTATTTTCACGTTTCGGGAATGTGCGCAATCGATTTTTCGACTAGCAATTACCCTAAAAAGTCGGTTTTTAGAAGAAAATCGGAAAAACATTTTTTTTTGATTTTTCAAGGCTAGGCAATAAATGTTACGCTCCCTTTAAAACGACGATTCACGGAAACCCCATTCTTATCGTTATGCAGAATGGTCTCCTCGACAACCTACAAGACCGATTTTTTAAATTGGGCTTAAAATAAAAAACTAGATAGGTTTGAAAGGAACGTGTATATGTTATTGGGCTGTAACATAAGCTGTTGCTGCCTAAAAAATATATTGAAAATCGGCATTTTTCGCTTGTTTTCGATGAACTTTTTTTCAGTAGTGGGTAAGAGTGTATGCTGAATACGATACAATTGGTCTTTTTGAGCGAAACTCATGTTTTCGTGTCAATATCCAGTCTTTTTCGAAAAATTGGGGTCTCAAAGATGTACCCTAGGTTTAAAATGTTGATATTTCGCTATAAAACTCGGTTTTTTTACGAAATTTTCGACGTTCCTAGGGTTTTTCTAGGCGCGGAATACGAATCCGCTGTTATTTTTTGTCCTAGACCTTGATTTTATGGTCAAAAATGGATTACAAAGAACAGACCTTTTGTGGAATTTTGCTTACAAATAACAGATCTGAATTTTTGACGTTTTTACCCATCTCCCTCCCCCAGTAGAGGTACCTCCTGAAGTTAAAACTTGATAATTCCATCGGATTCGAGTTCCCCATAGCCGAAAACCCCTCGATTATCAAAAATGATCGAAAAACAAAGGTTGGCACAGACTTATTGCCGCTTGAAATATACGTGACAGAGTGGCCCAAAAAACCGGAATTTTTCGATTTTTGCGAAAATTTGTCAAAACTACCTCTTATTAGAGGTATTTTTATGCGAGAAATCTATTGCGCGAGTCGAAAACCTTTGAAAATGTTTTCTTATCACTGAACTTGAAAATTTAGCCTTCAAAATAACCGTGTTATCTAAAGAGGAAAAACATTAAACTCGAACTCGAAAAGTTTTATGATCCGCGACAACCCTGATACACACAATTTATTGAAAAGGCTCATGCTAGAGCCGAAAGTTTGTTGTAACGATTCCGCTCTAGCATGGGCGTTTCAACAGGTTACAACACTTTCGCATAGTCTTTTGGATGATTTTTGTGAAAAAATGTCAAATTTGGGACTTTAAAAAAATAATGGCGTATCTTGAAAAAATTCCATGGATACTCTACAAGTCAAGATATCTCACAATTTTTACTGTAACAAAAACCATAACGTTTTTAAATTTGATTTTTGTGGAGATTGAAAATTGATTTTTGCTTGCCTTACATTGATAAGATGAAGCAACAGCAAGCAGTGTAATCACATACACAAAATTAAACGGGGAAATATTAAAACAACTAAACAAGAGACATCATTCATTATTAGTCTATAAAATTTGTGTTGTCGAGATGAAGGCTCTGCTGTTACTCTTGCTGTTTACTTTTGCTTATAGAATTTATACTGACTGCCCGAGTGGCACTTTTTCCAATGTAGCTGGAGATAAATGCTATTTTATTCCAAATGGCACGAAACAATTTATACAAGCAGATATTAATTGTAAACAGCAAAATGGTGATTTGGCATCTATTGCGAACGCTTTTGATAATAATGCTTTAAGAGGTAAAAACTGTAGGTGCATTTCTTGACGCGCAGTATTGGTTGCTGAGCGCAGAAAGCTCCGCGCTGGACGCGTCGATGCTCACTCCAAGCAGCGCTACATGCAGTTCTGCATATGCATAAATAAATACATCGATATTAAGTAGAGCTCGCCGAGCCGGTGATTTTTGACCGGCTCATTGGCTCTGCCGAATCGATCGGCTCGGCTCTACTGGCTCGGAAAGTATCGGCTCGGCTCAACGGCTCGCTAAAAGTAACGGCTCGGCTCGGAGAGCTCTAGTATTAAGATTGAATTATTTAGCACACGCCGCAAACTTGCTTGGGTCGAAAGTTACATATGCCTGGCTAGGCGGAAATAATCTCAATAATGAAACATGGGTATGGACAGATGGACAACCTTTTTCATACAAAAATTGGATTAAAGGTATTATTAACCAATTTTGCAACAATTCTACCAAAGACGTGCACGATTCGTGTGCGGGAGGCCTTGAAAATTTCCAAAATTAAAGTCAAACTTGTTAAACATGCGAAAAATTCTTCGATAACAAAAAATCTGCCAAAAAGATTTAAAAAAAAAATAAAAATTGAATTATTTTACTCCTTACTTCTCTATTAGGGGTACCCTAGACCAAAATACATGATGGTCTTAAAGTTTGTGTACACTTTGACGGGCAGGAAGCCGGATTTTAAAGAGGGTGCACGCCCAGTACGCTTCTCGAAAAAATTGTTTTCTCTCTTTTTTTTCTTTTTTTCTCCGGCTGATTTTTGGTAGTCGGGGGTTTTCGGGCACAAGAAGTCGATAGGAGCAAGTCCCGAATTCCAAAAAAATTTTTGTGACCCCCTATCGGGGGTACCCCATGTTAAAAAATCGAAGAAGTTGAAAAAATTGATTTTTTTAACATGAGGTACCCCGATAGGGGGTCACAAAAATTGTTTTGAACTCGGGACTTGCGCCGATCGATTTTTCATGCCCAAAAACCCCCGATTACCAAAAATCGGCCAATTTGGAGAATAAAAATTTTTTCGAGAAACGTACTGGGCGTGCACCCTCCTTTAATATTTATGATTTTCATCTAGGAAACCCAGACAATGTTACTGGTGATAATTGTTTGGCAATAAATCTTTCGAATGGGTTTTGGTTTAGCAAAAACTGTATCGATATTATTCCATATATATGTGAGCTTTCTCAAACCAATTGCTCGACTTGTCCTCCATGTCCTCAAACAACATGTCCCCCATGTCAATCACATTGTGAAATTTCATGCCCTGATAGTTGGGTATATAACTCAGCACTTGGATTTTGTTATAAGGTAAAGAAATTTTCTTTAAAGGTACAGGATGGGCTCAATGTAGCATACCTATTTTTCAAAAAAATTTTAAATTTTTCTAAAAACCGTTGGAAGTTGTCGGGCATGGTGGAAAACGGTAAACTATGCAATTTTCCCGTACAAAAATTATTTTTAGGTGATTTTTAACCCTAAAATGCTCTAAAATAGAGCCAAAATGGCCAAATATACCCATTTTCATACGAATTTTTAGGCATGAGGATGAAGTTTTCAGAATTTTTCAACGTCATTATTGAATTCAGCGAGTCAAAAAAAGAGGGTTCTGATCATAAAAGTATAAGCATGCATTAATGAGCCCATTCTGGGCCTGTACCTTTAATATTACTCTCCCTAAAAAATGCACATTTCCATTGTTATTAACTATGAAAAATTGATTCATTTTAGGTATTTATTAATCATACTATAGACATTAACGGTATTTCCTACAGTGATAGTGAATCAGTTTGCGAGCAATATAATGGTCATTTAGCTTCTATTCACAGCGGCGATGAAAATTCTTTCATAACAAGCAATATCTATTGTAATCAATTAAAACTATTTAAAAAATTTTTAGGTCTTAAAGATGCAAATCCATTCATAGGCTTGTACTATGATTCTAAAAATAAATCTTTCCAATGGTCCGACAATACGCCAGTCAATTATACAAATTTTAATTCGAGTGATACAAGTTCGAATAATACAAGTACTGGTTTATATTGTGTTCACCACGACTTTGATGGATGGTGGTATACTCGAAATTGTTCATGGGCTCAAGGATTTGTATGCAAAACAAGACCACAAAAAAACAATACATTAGAATATAAAACAAATGACTCTGTCTTTCTTAATATTATTGAAGAAATTAATCAGTCCAGGCCGATAGACTTATACTATGAACAAGAAAAATGTTCATGCCCAACATGTATGCCAGATAGTTGCACTCCATGTCCAACCCTATTAGTATGCAATACAAAATGTCCAGATGGATGGACTTACTATTCAGCTACTAATTTTTGTTATAAGGTTCAGTTGTTTACTTTTCAATATATCATGAGTTACATTTAGGCATATAATGAATATCCAAAATGGTTTTTAACTTTTTCAAGCGCCGAACAAACGTGTCAACAATCAAATGGTCATTTAATATCAATTCATAATGAAAATGAAAATAACTTTTTAAAACGTAAGTCTTGATTAATGTTGTGGGAAATCGATTGCGCGCATTGTCAAAACGTGAAATCCTCCTGAGATCGTAACCACGTCATTATACGTCTATAGTAGTGGATTTATAGAATTCATTGGAACTATTTATCCCATTTGGATTGGATTGAACTATAATGTTAGTTTGTCCAACTTTACATGGACTGACAATACTCCATATGATTATAGCATTTGGGCTTCTGGACAACCAATCACTACTTCTAATCAGAGTTGTGTTCTTAATGGGGGCTTTACTTCTCATTTTACTTCTAATTATTTTACTTGGTATACTCATATATGCGATGATGTCTGGTATTTTGTATGCAAAAAATCTCCAAATCTTTAATTATATCTTTTAACAAATTACCGTATTTACTTTAATAGAAGCACCCCCTAACTTCCAACTTCTAAGCTCTCTAGAAGAAAATCTACAGGTTTTCATGAAAAGTGATGTTTACAAAAGTTGTAGAGAAGGATATGTTCTACAACTTTTGTAAACATCACTTTTATGGAACCTGTAGATTTTCTTCTAGAGAGCTTAGAAGCTGTAAGTTATGGGGTGCTTCTATTAGAGTAAATTCGGTAGATGATTGAATAAATATTTTTTGGCCACTTTGAAAAAAATGCCATTTTTGCTAAAATTTTAGTTAAAAACTCATTTTGCCGATTTTTTATAGACAACAATCTCAATCAAAATTATCACGGCACATGAAATAGAGACAATTCCGGATGGTGTCATAAGGTTTTGACATCACTGGGAGATGGGTAATGGAAAGTGTTAAGCGAGGATGATGATGAAATGTTTCAATCAATTTTTGCCTAAAAATATAAATTTATAAAAAAATTGAGACAAAAAGCCAATTTTTCGAAGACACAAAAGGCAATAATATTTATCCGCATTAATTATGCACCAACCCAATACAAGAAAGTTGCTAAATGACCAACGATGGTCTTTTGTAAATAATAGAATTTGAATTTTCAACTTAGTTTTTTCGAATTTTTGGACTTCATTTTCGGATTCTACACATAAAAAAACAGGAGTTACACAAAGTTTGATAGACTAGATTTTCCCCATTCGTGGACTGTTCCTTTAAATAAAGATTATACTTAAAATGTTTGTTTTTCTTTAATAAAATTACAATGTTGCTTTTCTTCAAAAGTCATTTCATTCACACCCAATACATATTTGGTCACTTGATTTCGTCAGTTTCAACAGGCGTGTATTTGAATTTTGATGAATTTTTCAAAAATAGTCCAAAAATTAAAAAAAATTCTGTCTTTGCGAAATACGAGCCGACTTATATTTTTTTCTTTATATTGGGGTTTTTTGCGGAGAATCGATTGAAAGTGGTTTCGAGCGGTAAAAAATTTACTGATTTCTTTACATGTGAAAAAACTAAAAAAATCTATTTTCTCGCCATTTAACCATCTGAATCGACTTTTCTTCGAAAAATAACAGCAAGAATCGATTCAGCGGCTTGAAAAACCCCCGATACACGTGTCTTCAGCGAAAAAAATTTTATCCTTAGAGATAAATGGGGGTCCCATAATACATAAGTAATACATTTAAAAATCGACGTAGAACTTAGGCGATGTATTGAGTTCGACTCCTAGTGGGTTTGTCAGAAAGGTGAACACGATTTAGAGCGTTTTGAGTCGATCTGGGCTTATTCTGACCGAGTTTTGTCGGGTCTACCCCATCTGGAAGGAGAAGGTCTAAAATCGGCCATTTCATCAAATACCGTGTCAAAAATCAGAGGTATTGTCAAAGGTCAGCGATCATTTATTTATTAACCCGTTTTGGACGACTGGGTCATATATGACCCACCACAAAGATTGACCTGTATGTCATAAATTTTATTATAGAGTTGAAATTTTGATAGCTCAAAATTTCGACTGGGTCATATATGACCCATCTCAAATTTAACAGTATTTTGAAAAATTCAAACGGATATATTTTCTATACCATTTTTAAGTATTTTTGCATAAAAATTTTTCGCCCAAAATTTTTCTCCAGAATTCTCGTCCAAAATGGGTTAAAGCGAAAACGGCAAATATGTTTTCTCGCAATAAAAATATTTTTTTCCGCTCTAATATTTTTTTCTCCTTAAAAATGCTTATAATTTTTAATTTTAAAGTATTTTTTACTTATCCAATTATTTTTTAGGCTATTTTCACTACTCCGCAAAAACGTCTTTAGGCGATTTTCACCTTGCATGTCAAGGTAGTCCCAAAAGCATGAGGTCAAGGTAGTCCAGGGATGTCAAGGTAGTCCCAAAGATGTCAAGGTAGTCCGAAAGGAAAAGTGTCAAGGTAGTCCCATGGGAAATATGTCAAGGTAGTCCCATAGGAGAAGTGTCAAGGTAGTCCCATAGGAAAAGTGTCAAGGTAGTCCCAAAGGATAAGTGTCAAGGTAGTCCCAAAGATGTCAAGGTAGTCCCAAAGGAAAAGAGTCAAGGTCCCATGGGAAATATGTCAAGGTAGTCCCATAGGAGAAGTGTCAAGGTAGTCCCATAGGAGATATGTCAAGGTAGTCCCAAAGGAAAAGTGTCATCGAAAAAATTTTTCGGGGGTCAAAAATTGAAAAAAATGCGTCAAAATTAGAGGTTGTATGTTTTAACCCCAACAAAATTATTTTTGGGGGTAAGTTTATGGGATGAATCGATTGCGAGCATTCATGAATCTTGAAAACGCTTCCTTGACCCTGATTCAGGGGAGGAATCGGTATATTAAAGCGAAAATCAAACAGTAAATGGAAAATTTCGCTTTTATTTCAAGATATAAGCTATACAAAAAAACATGGGTTTGAGGTCAAAAAATGCCCAAAACACAATCAAGGAAATTTTTTGTTTGTTTTTTATGTCTTGAGAATGCGCGTAATCNGGGGTCAAAAACCCCCAAAAATAATTTTGTTGGGGTTAAAACTTACAACCCCTAATTTTGACGCATTTTTTCAATTTTTTGACCCCCGAAAAATTTTTCAGATTTTTTCGATGCGCGCAATCGATTCCTCGCACAAAATTACCCCTAAAAATGATTTTTTTAGGGTTAAAACTTATAACCCCTAATTTTGACGCATTTTTTTCAATTTTTTGACCCCCTAAAAATTTTTTCAGATTTTTTCGATGCGCGCAATCGATTTCTCGCATAAAATTACCCCTAAAGGGTCACTTTTTAAAAAAATTTAAAAATTTTTTCTACTCGGCCATATTTGACACCCCCCTTTAAGAAAAATTTAAAACATTGGAAGTACTAAAAAAACCCGGATTTTTCAGGTCAAAAATTCAATGTTTTAGCCATGGCACCCCAGAAAATTCGAGCGGGCGGAAATTTTTTGCCTAATATTTAGCTCTTGCCTAAACCTATCCAAAATACTTTTTTTGGCCTGGTTGGACTTTCTGGGATACTTTTCCCATTATAAACCTCAAGGACCCAAAAGATACTTTTTGATATAAAGCCAAAACTTGCTATTTTTGTTGATATTCGGAAAATTCATGAAAAATGGAGCATTTTTTGTTTTTACGGTAAATTCTGAATCGTTAACAGTTTCGAGATAATTGCGTTTGAAGTTGGCGATTTTTAAATTTTTTTAATGTTTAACTAATCGCGTCAATAAACAACTTTTATCGATGCAAGATCATAAAAAATAAACAAAATTTATAAACCGCCAACTTCAAACGCAATTATCTCGAAGCTGTTAACAATTCAGAATTTACCGTAAAAACAAAAACTGCTCCATTTTTCATGAATTGTCCGAATTTCAACAAAAATGACAATTTTTGGTTTTATACCAAAAGTACATGGTAGGCCAAAAGTGGATTTTTGGGATTCGAAAATGTATTGTTCTAAAAATGACCCCTCTAGAGTAATTTTATGCGGGGAATCGATGAATTTTCGAACCCTGAAAATGCTTCTCTGATCCTGATTCAGAGAAAAATTAGGTATTTGAAGCGAAATTCGTTTTTTTGCAATTTCAAAAACCAAATTTTTTCCCTGAATCAGGCGCAGAAAAGCATTTATAGGATTTCGGAATGCGCACAATCGATTCCCCACATAAAATTATCCCTAGAAACATAAAATTATCTATAGAAAAATAAATTTTTGGGCCCCAAAAAATCATAAAAATCCACTTTTTTTGGCCCACCCTGTATCTTTTGGGTGCTTGAGGCTCATAATGGAAAAAATACCCCGGCTTGACCAAAAACGAAAAGTATTTTGGATAGGCCCAGATAAGAGCTAAATATTTGGCAAAAAATTTCCGCCCGCTCAAATTTTCCTGGAGTGCCATAGCTAAAACATTGAATTTTTGACCTATGAAAAATTTTGGGTTTTTGAGTATTTCAATTTTTTAAATTTTTCTTTAGGGTTTGACGTAAAGGTGTCTAGGTAATATTTTTAGCTAGTGTTTCAAGGAATATAGTGAGCCCAAGATTAACAAATTTGGTTTTAAACTTGCCGAGTTATGTACATTATTACAAAGAGTAAAATTTGGAAAAAATGCGAAAATTGGGTACCCTGTATCTCGTTGGGGTTAGGCTTTTGCACGAAAATTATTTTGTTTGTTTGTAAGTCACTAGTATACTTTAAGATTCTATTAGTTTCAAAAAAATTTAAAACACTTTTCTAGATCCCCATAAAACTCGATTCTTAGAGATAACATGTCTTAAATAAAATTTTTTTAATTACTTCAATTTTCATATTTTTTAATTGAAATTTTGTGAAAAAATTTTAATTTGCTAAAAAATTTCTTTAATCAATTATGAATATTTGTAAATTTTTAAGAAGATTTATAAAATGTAAAAATTTTCTTTAAAAAATTGTAATATTTTTTAAGTTGGGGGGGGGG
>OZJO01027603.1:0-10567 GCA_900406225.1 Acrobeloides nanus | reverse complement strand
TTTTTGGACTAGTTTAACAGTTTATTTAAAAAAAATTAGTTTATAAATTCATAAAATTAGTATTTAGGTATTCGTCTAAGTTAAAATTATCTGACTCAGCGAATGAATTAATGCTTGATCCTGAGTCTTGGTGGGCTGGTGGGATAGCCAATCTGGGGAGCTGAGTTAGCTTGAAATTGTTTAGTAGTTTCCAAAGTTTTTTGTTCTGGTCTTTAAGTAACTCCACTAGTGCATTTGCAGCGCCCAACTCATACCGCACTCTGTCCAGCTCCTGCAATGCCTGATTTCTTTCTCTCTTTTTTATTAGTTATTTTGCATAGTTTCCTTATATATTTTTACTTTGCTTTGTTTACTTGCTCTTTATTAAAAGGTTACATTTTTTCATTTTGGCCATTTTCTTTGCTCATTTTTTCCTTTGTTATTTCCTGCATTATTCTTTATTTGCTTAACCATTTTTTGTACTTTCTTGATCTTGATGAAAGAAAGAATTTTTTATGTAAACATATGAAAAATATCATACTTCGTCTGTAAAACGTCATTGTGCATCACGAAGAAGAAAAACTTTTCGCAATTTTTTATTTGTTTTTTTTATAGTGTAACAAAATATCATTTTTGAGAATGACTCTGAGATCATGGATTTATTTTATCTTATCAACTAAAGATGTGGGTGACTGGCTTATTCTTGCTATTTATTTGTGGGTCAATCAATAGAGCTAATTGGGTTCGTTCCAACAGCAAACATTGTATGTGCCCTGAAAAATCCGTGTGTTGGCGACCTGAGAATACAAAGGGGGTCTATTCTAGTTTATTTGAGCTGTTAGATCACAACTTATTACACAATTCGACTGTTTACTTCGTAAATTTTTCAAGAGAAAAAGATTTTTCTTATAAAATTATTATTTAGGACATTTGTAGAATTGGGCTCGCCAACGATGTTATGAATCCAGCTGATAATAATTCTCTTCCCGACTTAACGAAGGTAAAAGAAATCTTGAAAATATTTTATAAAAAATGGATCAATTTTTAGAATGTTCATGAAAAAAATATTTCAGTTAATGTTTCTACTTTGGTTACCCCTACTGATGAAACTCCCGCTATGTCTACTTCATCGGATGTCTCGACTTATACTGACCCCGTAAATATTGATTTTCAAAGAAAGTTTTCAATTTTTTTTAGGTAAAATTTCCGAACTCTTGTATTGCCACTTTTACATTAGTTGGAGTTTTTCTTTTGCAGATTTTTTCCGTGTTTTTATTACTACTTTTAACAAAGCCATTAATTATTCATTTCTACTACCGGGTTTTCCGCCGGAGTGACCCGCAAGACATGCGTCTCCAGTAATTTAAGATTTGCTATTAGAATGTGTAACTTTTCCCGATAAAGTGATTTTATTTTTCAAAATATTTATTTTGCTCAAAAAAAACAAAACACAAAGCAATCAAGTTTGGTAAAAATAAATGTTTTTTCACTACAGTGTATAAAATAAATTTCTTTTTAAAACTGGGTGAACAAAAAAAATTTTTTAGTAGGGGTACCCTCGTCCACGTCGTTGCCCCGAAATCCTTCAAAATGCACTTGAAAACCTCTAGACCTCATAGGCCTTCTTATAGGACCGCCAAAAAAATTACTTAAGTAGTCATCGTGATAATTAGTATAGTCATACTTGTCATAGAAGTCATGAGGCGGTCCTATTTTATTCCGGGCATTTTGATTTTCTAACGGCCGTTCTTCTTTTTTCTTTGGTATTTTACACGTCGCCGAAGGTTTTTTAATTACTTCGTTTATTTCCGGCTTTTTGTTCAGTTCTTTGGGTTTACTTGGTTCAACCGTCACTTTAGGTGTTGGTGGCCTAGAGCTTGGCGTTGTCGATCTAGAACTTGAATTTGACGAGCTTGACGCAGATCGTGAGGTTTTTGAACTATGTCTTGATCTGGCTGGGGAGAGCGCTTTAGCGTCCTCTGGAATTTTTTCCTTTAATAGATTCTTCTCCAATAAGTGTATTCCATATTTGATGTGACGGAATGCATCCTCCATCTGAAAACTATTGTCAATTTTATTTAATTTTATACGATTATACATAATTCTCTGCTGCTTTTTTTCTGTTCACTATATCCTGGGTCGCCAACCCCACTTTTCAAAAATTTCATTTCTCCGAGCCTTTATAATTCATTGGATCCAAAAAAACAATATCTCTAGGCTCATTCCTACTCTATTGACCAGTGGCTGGTTGGTTAAAAGAGTATTCAGAAAAATAATAAAATAATATGATATAAAAAAATCTCCTTTCTAGCGTTTCATAAAATCTTGATGAAAAATTATGTGTTAAAAAAAAAATATAAAACTATAAATATGGAGGGCTATCTAGCTTTGAGTCCTTTTATATCCCTTATTTTTGGAAAAAAACAAGGTTTCCCGGAACCTCCATGTTAGCCTTAATACCCGTTGTTACTCACACTAACAACATAACTTTATTACGATAAATATGATAACACGCATAAGCCAACTATACTAGGAGACAAACCCTTTTATAAGGGCAATGACAAACGCATAGTGACATCACTGTGGCAAACGCACAGTGATGTCATTGTGACATCTTTCCCCCCCTCTCTTCTGAGAGTGGAAGGGCGGATGTCTAGAAAAGAGGAGATTATAGAAGTCACAAAAAATGGAGACAAAAAGAAAACAAATTGAGTAAAAAATACAAAAATACAAGTGACTGCTGTTATGATTGATTAGTTGAATTTTCCCATCTAAGTTTCTGTTAGTTGATGTCATTCCAATCTTCTTCCGCCTCTTCGTTATGTGTAACGTCCATTTCAATGTCATCGTACTTTTCGTCATCTTTTTGGTTAATATCCTGACTTTGTCTAAAGGGAAGTATAAAACTTCCTATAAAAATTTTGGTTTTGTCCATATGTGTTTTTATTATTTTTTAGTTATTTTCTAGACTTTGAATAATTAAATTTGGTCTCTTTATGTTTATAATTCTATATGGGCCGTCCCATATAGTTTCTAGTTTATTTTTTATGCGGCCCTTTCTTTTGAGGACTAAATCACCTAGCTCAAAATTTTTCTCTTCTGTTTCATTTCTTTCATCATAGAACTGTTTTTGTTTTTCCTGTGCCCACAACGTGTTCCTTATTACTTTCTCTCTAGCTGATTTTAATTTTTCAGCGACTTGCCTTTTGAAATTTGATACCTTCTCATCATATACTCCTTTTTTGATATTAAGCGCCACATCAAGGGGGAGGGTAGCATCATATCCATGCACTATAAAATATGGCGTATCATTTATAACACTATTAATGCTTGTATTATAGACGAATGTAGCAAATTTTATAAATTGATCCCAGTTATTTTGATCTTCCACAACATAGGCTCTTAAAATTTTTATCAAGGTAGAGTTAAATTTTTCGACCTGGCCATTTGATTGTGGCCGGTACACGGTTGTCAAAAGGTGACCACACCCCAATAATTCTTCTAAATTTTTAAATAATTCGCATACGAATTGTTTTCCATTATCCGTGGTTATTATTTTTGGAATCCCATAACTCGAAATTACATCATTGATAAGAGCTTCGCAAACTGTTATAGCTTTCTCATCATGCATTGGGCTTGCTATTAACATTTTGCTATAGGCATCCACTGTCATTAGGGCGTAGCGATTTCCTTTATTTGTGAGTGGTAGCGTAAGAATGTCTACATGTATGTGTTCAAATGGGCGTCCTGGTTTTTGTATCGGTCTTAATGGCTCATGTTGTATCTGGGATGGGTTTGTTTGTTTTAGTTGACAAATTAAGCATGCTTTTACATAATTTTTTATATCTGTACCCATCCCTGGCCAATAAACCCTTTTTCTAATTTTTTCTATAGTCCTGTCAATTCCCAAATGTCCACCGTTAATAATAGGGCAATGTGTCTCTCGCATTATTCTTTCTCTCAAAGCATAAGGTATTAAAATTTTCTCGTCGTCGTTTTCTATTGCTTTCTGGTATAAGATGTTATTTTTTGTTATTAAATTATCAATTATTTTTGTTAACTCTCTTGGCATTTTTTCGCCTTTTCCTTCAAGCGCTTCAAAATATACACTATATAGTGGGTCTTTTCTCTGCACTTCTCCAATTAACTCAAGTGTTAGTGCTTTATCTTCGTCTTTTGTATTTTCTAAAATTTGTTTTGCTTCGCTTCTAGTTATTGCATTTATTTTATTATTGTTATCTTCTGTAATAAACCGAGATATATGGTCACATAGGGCGTTCATTTTACCCGATCTATGTATTATTTCTATGTCATAATTCTGTATGGCGAGTTAGAAGCGTAGCATTCGTCCTACAAGGTCTCTCTTTTTAAGAAGTGAGCAGACAACAGAGTTGTCTGTTATGACTATTGATCTACCAGCCCCTTCCAAATATGCTCTAAATTCGCCCAGTGCGTATACGACTGCTAACGCTTCCAATTCGGCAATTTTGTAGCGTCTTTCATGCTTGTTTAACACTCTAGATGCATAGCATATGGGGTGTTTTTCTTTTTCACTGTTTTCTTGAATTAAAACTGCACCTAGTGCTACCGTTGAAGCATCTGTATGAACTTCGAATGGGTGTCCGAATTTTGGTGGGGCCAAAACTGGAGGTGACTTAAGAGCTACTAATACCTCCCGAAACGCTTTTTCCTGTTTTTCTGTCCAATCGTATGGTACGTTTTTTGTTAATTGGTAGAGAGGCTCCATTATCCCTGCGAATTTATTTATGAACCGCCTGAAGTAGCTTACTGCTCCTATTAGGGAGCGGAGCTCCTTAAGATTTTCTGGTAGTTTGAATTTTAAAATTGTGTCAAAATTTTTGGGATCCGGTTTAATGCCTTTTTCGCTCATTATGTAACCGACGTATTTCACTTCATTGCATGCAAATTTGCATTTTGTAATTTTTAGTTTTAGGCCGTATTTTATTAATATTGTTAAAAATTCTTTCAGGTCATTTAGATGAGAAACTTGATCGCTGGAGGCTATAATTACGTCATCGAGGTATGTAAAAATTACTCTTGCAAGCCCATGGTTATTTTCGATTTCCATTTCGCTTGTAATCGATTCCATTACTCTCTGAAATGTTGCTGGGCCTGAGGATACCCCAAACGGGACCCTTAACCATTCAAATAGACCCATAAATGTAATCATAGCTGTCCTCTCGACATGTTCAGGGTGTACTTCAATTTGGTGGAAACCGGATGCAAGATCCATTGTCGTATAAAACTTTTTTCCTGCGACAATGTCGGCGGCATCAGTTAATAATGGTAAATAATATGCTTGAGGCTTAGTGACAGAATTCAGCTTCCTGTAATCAACTGCCATACGCCAAGATTTCTTGTCACCCTTCTGAACCATTACAATAGGTGAGGCGAAGGGGGAGTGACTTGGTCTTATAATTTTTTGATCTAGTAAGTCTTTAATTTGTTTTTTATCTTCCTCTCTTAGTGTTATCGGAATTCGATATGGTCTCTGAACAAAAGGAAATGTATCTGGTTTTAACTCTATTCTATGTTTGATATCACCACGAAAATCGGTTATCGGGACCAACGAAAGCTTCGTATTTTTCATCTATTATTGTTTTTAATTGTAATTTCCCTGCCTCGTCTAACCCGCATCCCTCAAAATTTGCGAGCTCTGATGGCTTAAATTTCTTATTTTTTATGTTTTTATTTATTGGTTCTACTAATTTTTCAGAGAAATCTACTTCTTGTGAAACATAATCTCTATGATATATTGTAGAATTAATCTGATGTTTTTTTTCTGGTTCAATATATTCCATAATAGCAATGTTTGTACCTTCTTTAATTATCTCTTTTGCATTACCTGCGTTTAAAATTCTTATTGGTATATGTTTTTTTTCTATTGGTTTTACTACTGTTTTTCCAATCAATAATGAATTATTTCTAAATTTTGGATTTTGTGAAACAATAAATTCCCAATCCTCTATAACTTCGATTTCTGATTCTCCAAAAATTAAATTATCTGTTCTACCTTGTATTATTATGTCTTCTGGTGCTTTTATTCCGTAGGCGGGTGATATATTAGATATTTTTTCGATACTTAAAACGGAAATTTCTTCTACACCGATTTTTATTCTTTTGTTTTTAAAATCTAATCCGATGTTATGTCCAGCTTCTGAAAGTTTGGACATATAATCTGTGCCCGGAAGTATTGGGGAAGTGGATGTATTTTGCGTAACAAGTACATTCATTCTGATATTTGTATTCCCCAATCTTATGAGCGCATTCTCTACCAGACCTATAAATGGAATAGCACCTCCACTTGCTGAGCGTCCTATAGCTGGAATTTTTAATGGTTTTATTTTTAATTGTAAATTATCAACTACAGATTTTTTTACAAATGTTACATCCGAACCACAGTCAAAAATTCCTACTACAGCATAATTATTCAGAAAAACTTGGACATGTAGCCTAACAGCATTTACTTCTAGGTTAACTTGGGAAATGGATGGAAAATAGTCAAGAAGAGCTGGTGGCTCATGTGTTATTATCTTTTTTCTTTCAATTATTTCTTGTAATTCTACAGCGTCTATGTATTTTTTTGATGTTCTGTGTCTGACTAATTTCATTTTTCTACTATTTCGGATTTTTATGAGTTGCCAAAGATATGGCCAAAAAAACCAAATTATGATCAGAGCTAAAATTATTACTATTGGTATTAATAAAAACCAAAATCTTTTCATAAAGCTCCAGATTACGTTAAAAATTATATCTTCTGCTCCTTGTGATATTTTATTCCATGTATTTTGCCACCATGTCGAATTTGTTATTGTATTGTCAAAGTTTTTTGTTATTAAAGACCAGAGAGCCGATTTTTTTAAGTGTGGTAATTCTTTTTTAATTTTTTCGAGGCTTAGTTCAATTCTGTTTATTCTGTGTGAGTATGCTAGTAGTGTGTCACTTGCTAAAAACATATCTTTTATGTTTACGGAGTAGATAGATGATTTGTTAAAGTATAATTCATCACTATCATATTCGAATTTTTTTGGATGGTTGTATGAGAGTACGTTTACTGTTTCATTGTTACTTACCCATTCATTATTGTCATTTTTGTGTGTAGCGTTTATTTTTGTACTGCAGTCTATTATATCAGAGTTTGGTACTAGGTCATGCGTACCAGGTTGTATGTACCAAATAATGTTTTCAATTTCTACCGGAGCGTTTGCATAACAGATATTGTTTACTATATTATCCCAGTAAATTTTATGAGGTTGTACCGGAAAACAAGGAGTAATCCATAGGGCTTCTCCTGATGGTCGTGCTAAAATATCACTTCTTTTTGTCCAAAGACGCATTCCTGTAGTGGGATTTATTTTAATTAGGGCGTTAATAAAGTCTATACGTTCTTTTTCGAAGTTACAAATCTGGTTAAAAATATGGATAAAGTTAGTTAAAGTCTCGTTTTGAATATGTCTCGTTCCAAATATTAAACGTGCGTTATTATTTTCGTTTATGTTTTTGTCTATCCTGTTTGTAATCTGGCCTTGTTGGTATTGTACTGCTGTTTTTATATTGTCTTGACTTCTCTGACCTCTATTTTTATCTTCTGTTAACTTTTTATCTTTTGTACTAAGTTTTGGAGTTACAGGGGTTATAGGATTTATTTTTTGAGTGGTGGGTTTTGTATTTTGAGTAATAGACTTTATTTTTAGGGTAGTGGGATTTGTATTTTGATTTTCTGTCTCTATCTCATCTGATTCTCCGCTGCATGGTTAACACAAGTTTTAGGAGTGCTGAAAAATTCCGAGCTGTCTATTTGTCTTTTCTTCTTTTTAATCCTTTTTAATTTCTGTTTTTGCTCATAAGGGTCTATGTCTGTCTCTATTTCCATAGACGCATCATTTTCTAATAGAATAATCGTTTTATGTAAACATTTCTTTTCTTCTATGTTCTTTGTTCGATTAGAAATGACGAAACCCCCTTGGACTTCCTCAATCAGAACAATATTTCTTGCGATAAGGCTTTAAATGGTCCTTTATGCTCAAATGGACAATAGTCTATTTCTTGCTTTTCCCAGACGACTATAGCGCCTTCCGTCTGTCATTCCAAATCATCTGCTTTGCATCCTAATAGATCTCGTAATGGGCTAACTAACACAAGACCGTCATTTGTCACATTCTTTCCTTTCTGTAAAATGAATTCGTATGTCGTAGTACAAATTTCTGGTAGCTCGTTTGCTAACCCACTTAAAGCTGCTTATAAAACATTTTCTCCTGTTTTCGTATCCATCAATGCGATACTCCAAACACCGTCTCCTATATCTTTTAAAGCATAATTTTTTATTGTTTTTTTTTATTAAACTATTGCACTCTTGTTTATTTATCACGTCATATTTGAATTTTGATTGTTCGAATAATTTAGTGCAACCATCTGCGATTTTTTGTATGCATTTGAACGCTTCGAACTCGTGGGCTGTGATTTTTGGTAGATTTAGTGTAACCCATTTTTTCTGCACCTCCAAGTGTTTTGGAATCACACACGGGACAAATTTGGGTGATTCCACGAAAATTCCTTTTAATGCATTTTGTGGGCAAATCTGATAAATATTCGAACTTCCCCGTGCTGGTACAAATAGCGAAAAAATCATAGGGATCGTAAAAATTGATGCGAGTGAACTTTTGGCACGTTTAAATGATCGTCATTTATTTCGTTATTTATTTCGTTTATTCTATAAGGACCTCTTGAACGAGACCTACTTTGATTATTTCTATTATTATTAAAATTTCTTTTATTAAATTGTTTATTAAAATTCGATGATCTATTGTTTTGGTATCTGTTTTGTGAGTCGTATTGGAATCTAGGCTGACTGTTAGAAAAATGAACTTGTTTATATCTATCCTGTTCAAATCTACTAAATCTTTGTGGCCTATATCTTTGATTATTTCTTTGAAAATTTTTAAAATTTACTGGTTTTCTTTGAAATTGTTTTTCTTGATTTATTGTATTGATTTGTAGCTTATCAATGGGATCTCTTAATTCATTTATAGCGTTTAAAATTTCTTTATGAGCTTTCGAACTGCTTTGTTCTGGAAAGTTTGCTCGCCAGTTATCTTCTTTTTGGGCTAGTTCTAGGGCTGTATCGAGATCTTTAGGGTCGGCGCGGATCACATGCATTTGCATATTGCCTTTTAAACTCCTTAAAAAATTTGTTAGCATCGTGTCCTTTCTTGCTTCCTCACTATAACCTTTGCTATTTGGCATACCCTTGGTTGCCAGTTCTTTAATTTTATTGCAAAATTCAAAAGATGACTGGTTCCCTTGAACCACCGTTTGCAATTTTAGCAAATTTCTTGTTATCTGATTCTGACCGCCTAGTTTTCTTGCTATATAGTCTGTTATTTTCTGCCAATCTTTCTTATCTTCATCTGGGGACATGTCATATATTGCTAATGCTTTACCTTCTAAGGCTAGTGGGAGTAGACCACAAGCTTCCGTATAAGTTAGGCCATGCGCATTTAAAGTTCGATAGAATTTTTTAAGAAAGTCTGAAATATCCTCTTCGTTTTCCCCCGAAAATTTTGTTAGGTTATTGGGACGTTTTTTAATTTTAGTTTTCCCATTTCCGATACTAGATCCCAGTAAGCTTTAGTTAGCTCTTCCATTTGGTCGCCCACTGCTTTACCTCGTTTTCTAAGATTATAAGCTGGGCCTGATGTATTTGTTAGATCTTCAACGTTTTCCTCTGTTTCGCTATCCGTATTATCTTTATCGTTTATATTTAAATTTACTTTCTCCGAATTTTTATTATATTTACTAGAGCTACTGAAATTTCCGAAATCCGGTGTCTCTTTCGGTTGTACTTTTTTGGGCGGAATTTTTATAACTAAGTGGAAATATACTTCACTCTGGAAGTAGATTTCCAACGACTGGTGGCAGTCTTATTTTCTGTATGCTTATATACTAGATCTCGTGATATCATTTAGAATAATTTTTATTTTGTTGAGCACTTATGAGTTTTTTCTGCATCATTACACGAATTTTATGAGTTTATTTTGTATCATTCTGACGAATTTCCTTGTGTGAATGAGTTTTTTGAAAATTTATGATGAACGATTGTCTTCTATTTTTTAAAATAGATTTTTTTTGGAGAGAATAAAAACCAGCAGTTCACTGTTTCGGTCCCCATGTAATTAGAGAATATTCCCATGTGACTAAGGCAAAGTCTACCACGTCGCATCATAGGGTCTGTGGTAGTTACTCCCTCTTAGGTCTTATGCAACCGTGGATATTCTCTGTAAGCCGCTTAGTATAGGAGATGAAACGGAAAAAAAATTTTTGTTCATTTTTATTATTATTTTTTTAAAGTTTCATACGAGAAGGTCCTCTTTTTTGTTAGGGAAAAAAAATTAAATTAAAAATATTATTGGTGTGTGGACTGAACAATTTTGAAGGTAGATGAAAGTGTGATTTTTGGGCTAGTTTAACAGTTTATTTTTATGAAAGTATGTTTTTTGGACTAGTTTAACAGTTTATTTAAAAAAAATTAGTTTATAAATTCATAAAATTAGTATTTAGGTATTCGTCT